>CAJYYI030000508.1:0-13985 GCA_913789915.3 Sphecodes monilicornis
AATCGAATTCGTTATCAGAAAAATTAATTTGTAAATTTCAAATAATAGTAGATGCCCTAGAAAATATTTATTATTTATAGCTAATACCGAAAATACCAGTATTTTACCTTAGCAAATACCAGTTTCACGAAATTGCAAATTAGCACAAAATACCGGTATTCCGTATACCGGTGTAAGAAAGGCTAGTAGCAATATTCCCAAAAAGCCGTTACTCTTCGTTAAAACTTTTAGCATTTTATTGACCTATTGTACACATTTGGTAACCAGAAGTCGAGCCATCGTCAAGGTTGAGCTTCGACACAAGGCGCTGGTTTATGGCCACGCTCGGTGGTAGAAGCATACCTGTATGACCCCCGATTTGAAGAGGGGCGGTCATTTACTCTTCCCATTCCATTTGAAAACACGGTTCCATCGAACAGTTGCTGAAATGAAAATCGGCAGTGTGCTGTTGAAAGGCCGTTAACCTCGTCAGCTGTTCTGAACTAGTCTTCCTACGATCGTCAGCATAGACAGACGGATTTCATGGACAGTTTTTCGCGGACCGGCTAGTCGAAATGATCGATTTACGTGCATCAAATCTGAACTAGTTGTCCGTGATATGTGGATTTCTGTGAATCATTTGTGTGGATTTCTTTCAACGTTTGTGGACCCAATGGATATATGTGAATAGTTTTATTGTGATCGTGAATAAATCAACAATGTGGGCCGGATCGTGCAGTGAAAGGACATTGACCCCTTCTGCTCGATAATTTCATAGAGCGAATAATTAAAATGCTCTTGTGAATTTAACGAGTGGGCAGGTTCAGTGTTTCACGCAGAATAATTTGTGAATACAGGAATCATTTTCACCTCGCTGGGGCTCTACAGGAGTACCAAGGTAAGCAAGGTTTTAAAATAATTCTAATTCCGTCAATTTTAAAGCGACTGCCTTCTAAAAAATAGGTTCGTAAAGAGGAGACTTGGAGCTGTTACCTCGTTTTCTTTCGAATTTTTAAAACAGTCCCGGCTATAGGAAAATTGCATTTGTTTAAAACTTTTTCAAAGTAAATGGTGAAAAAATCATTTTTTCCAAATCGAAATATTTTCAATAGATATTCTTCTGTGTTCACTATAAGCTCCTAAAATCTCATTTCCCTCGGTACGTTAGTTCTAGTGTTATAATTTATTGAAGAAAAGTTGCCACTTTTCTTTACACGTCTGCAAATCCAACATTTTTCAAGATTTCGAAAAATCCTTCGAGATTCGTTCATAGGCTACTAAAGACTACAACATATTCAAATTTGAACTATCCGACATAGGACTCGAAAAATTTTCTTCTCTTGCTTGTCGCGTATCTAACAGCTGTTCGTGCCGCGCGCCTCCGTAATATCGCGGTGCAGCGTTCGCTTTAAATAATTCTAATTCAGTCAATTTTAAAGCGCCTGCCTTTTTAAAAAATAGGTCCGTAAAGAGGAGACTTGAAGCTGTCATCACGTTTTTTTTCGAATTTTTAAAACAGTCCCGGCTATAGGAAAATTGGATTTGTTTAAAACATTTGCAAAATAAATGGTGAAAAAACCATTTATTCCAAATCGAAATATTTTCAATAGATACTCTTACGTGTTCACTACAAGCTCCTCAAAACTCATTTTCCTCGGTACGTTAGTTCTAGTGTTATAATTTAATGAAAACAAATTCTTTACACGTCTGTAAAACCAACATTTTTTAAGATTTCGAAAAATCCTTCGAGATTCCTTCATAGGCTACTAAAGACTACAACATATTCAAATTTGAACTATCCGACATAGGACTCGAAAAATTTTCTTCTCTTGTTTGTTCCTTGCTTTCGACCGCGGTGTATCACCATCGCTCGACTTCTGTCGCGCGCGGCCGTCTCTGCCAATACGCCTCTAGGTCGCGCTCTGATTGGTCCGTGTTTTTCGTTAATAACTCCTTAACAAAGCCGAAACGGCCATTTTTGCAAAGGAAAATGTCGCTTCAAATGGCCTCAGGAACCTCCCCTTTAAAGGAACTCAGACATTTTTGGGACACCCTGTACTAGAATGTACTAGAATATACTAGAATATACTAGAATATACTAGAATATACTAGAATATACTAGAACATACTAGAATATGCTAGAATATACTAGAATATACTATAATATACCAGAATATACAAGATTATACTAGAATGTACTAGAATATAGTAGAATATACTACAATATACCAGAATATACTAGAATACACCATAATACACTAGAATATACCATAATATACTAGAATATACTATAATATACTAGAATATACTAGAATATACTAGAATATACTGGAATATACTAGACTATTCTAGACTATACTATAATATACTAGAATATGGTTGAATATAATAGACTATACTAGAATATAATAGAATATACGATAATATCCTAGAATATACTAGAATATACTAGAATATACCAGAATATAATAGAACATACTAGAATATACTATAATTTACCAGAATAAACTTGAATATACCATAATATCCTAGAATATACTAGAATATACCATAATATCCTAGAATAAACTAGAATATACTAGAATATACTAGGATATACCAGAATATACTAGAATATACTAGAATATACTAGAATATACTAGAATATACTAGAATATACCAGAATATAGTATAATATACTAGAATATAATTGAATATACCATACTATCCTAGAATATACTAGAATATACTAGAATATATCATAATATACTAGAATATACAAGAATATACTAGAATATACTAGAATATACTAGAATATACTAGATTATACCATAATATACTTGAGTATACCATAATATCCTGGAATATACTAGAATATGCCAGAATGTACTAGAATATACTAGAATATACCAGATTATACTAGAATATACTAGAATATACCAGATTTTACTAGAATATACTAGGATATACCAGAATATACTAGAATATACTAGAATAAACCAGAATATACTAGAATATACCAGAGTATACTATAATATACTAGAATATTATAGAATATACCATAATATCCTAGAATATACTAGAATATTATAGAATATACCATAATATCAAAGAATATACTAGAATCTACTAGAATATACTAGAATAAACCAGAATATACTATAATATACTAGAATGTAATAGAATATACCATAATATCCTAGAATATACTAGAATATACCATAATATACCAGAATATACTAGAATATACAAGAATATACTAGAATATACCAGAATATACTAGAATATACTAGAATATACTAGAATATTCTAGGATATACCAGAGTATACTAGAATATACTAGAATATTATAGAATATACCATAATATCCTAGAATATACTAGAATATACTAGAATATACCATAATATCCTAGAATATACTAGAATATACTAGAATATACTAGAATATAATAGAATATACTAGAATATGCTAGAATATACTAGAATATTCTATAATATACCAGAATATACAAGATTATACTAGAGTATACTAGAATATACTAGAATATACTAGAATATACTAGAATATACTAGAATATACTAGAATATACAAGAATATACTAGAATATACTGCAATATACAGCAATATACTAGAACATACTAGAATATGCTAGAATATATAGTAGAATATACTGTAATATACCAGAATATACAAGATTATACTAGAATGTACTATAATATAGTAGAATATACCAGAATATACTAGAATATACTAGAATATACTAGAATATACTAGAATATACTAGAGTATACTAGAATATACTATAATATACTAGAATATACTAGAATATACTAGAATATACCAGAATATAAAAGATTATACTAGAATATACTAGAATATACTATAATATACCAGAATATGCAAGATTATACTAGAATATACTATAATATACCAGAATATACTAGAATATACCATAATATACTAAAGTATACCATAATATACTAGAATGTACTAGAATATACTAGAATATACTAGAATATACTAGAATATACTAGAATATACTAGAATATACTAGAACATACTAGAATATGCTAGAATATACTAGAATATACTATAATATACCAGAATATACAAGATTACACTAGAATGTACTAGAATATAGTAGAATATACTACAATATACCAGAATATACTAGAATACACCATAATACACTAGAATATACCATAATATACTAGAATATACTATAATATACTAGAATATACTAGAATATACTAGAATATACTAGAATATACTAGAATATACTAGAATATACCAGAATAAACTATAATATACTAGAATATAATAGAATATACCATAATATCCTAGAATATACTTGAATATACTAGAATATACTAGGATATACCACAATATACTAGAATATACTAGAATATACTAGAATATACTAGAATATACTAGAATATAATAGAATATACTAGAATATGCTAGAATATACTAGAATATTCTATAATATACCAGAATATGCAAGATTATACTAGAGTATACTAGAATATACTAGAATATACTAGAATATACTAGAATATACTAGAATATACTAGAATATACAAGAATATACTAGAATATACTGCAATATACAGCAATATACTAGAACATACTAGAATATGCTAGAATATACTAGAATATACTATAATATACCAGAATATACAAGATTATACTAGAATGTACTATAATATAGTAGAATATACCAGAATATACTAGAATATACTAGAATATACTAGAATATACTAGAATATACTAGAGTATACTAGAATATACTATAATATACTAGAATATACTAGAATATACTAGAATATACCAGAATATAAAAGATTATACTAGAATATACTAGAATATACTATAATATACCAGAATATGCAAGATTATACTAGAATATACTATAATATACCAGAATATACTAGAATATACCATAATATACTAAAATATACCATAATATACTAGAATGTACTAGAATATACTAGAATATACTAGAATATACTAGAATATACTAGAATATACTAGAACATACTAGAATATGCTAGAATATACTAGAATATACTATAATATACCAGAATATACAAGATTATACTAGAATGTACTAGAATATAGTAGAATATACTACAATATACCAGAATATACTAGAATACACCATAATACACTAGAATATACCATAATATACTAGAATATACTATAATATACTAGAATATACTAGAATATACTAGAATATACTAGAATATACTAGAATATACTAGAATATACTAGAATATACCAGAATATACTAGAATATACTAGAATATACTAGAATATACTAGAATATACTAGAATATACTAGAATATACCAGAATATACTATAATATACTAGAATATAATAGAATATACCATAATATCCTAGAATATACTTGAATATACTAGAATATACTAGGATATACCACAATATACTAGAATATACTAGAATATACTAGAATATACTAGAATATACTAGAATATAATAGAATATACTAGAATATGCTAGAATATACTAGAATATTCTATAATATACCAGAATATGCAAGATTATACTAGAGTATACTAGAATATACTAGAATATACTAGAATATACTAGAATATACTAGAATATACTAGAATATACAAGAATATACTAGAATATACTGCAATATACAGCAATATACTAGAACATACTAGAATATGCTAGAATATATAGTAGAATATACTGTAATATACCAGAATATACAAGATTATACTAGAATGTACTATAATATAGTAGAATATACCAGAATATACTAGAATATACTAGAATATACTAGAATATACTAGAATATACTAGAGTATACTAGAATATACTATAATATACTAGAATATACTAGAATATACTAGAATATACCAGAATATAAAAGATTATACTAGAATATACTAGAATATACTATAATATACCAGAATATGCAAGATTATACTAGAATATACTATAATATACCAGAATATACTAGAATATACCATAATATACTAAAATATACCATAATATACTAGAATGTACTAGAATATACTAGAATATACTAGAATATACTAGAATATACTAGAATATATTAGAACATACTAGAATATGCTAGAATATACTAGAATATACTATAATATACCAGAATATACAAGATTATACTAGAATGTACTAGAATATAGTAGAATATACTACAATATACCAGAATATACTAGAATACACCATAATACACTAGAATATACCATAATATACTAGAATATACTATAATATACTAGAATATACTAGAATATACTAGAATATACTAGAATATACTAGAGTATACTAGAATATACTAGAATATACTAGAATATACCAGAATATACTAGAATATACTAGAATATACTAGAATATACTAGAATATACTAGAATATACTAGAATATACTAGAATATACCAGAATATACTATAATATACTAGAATATAATAGAATATACCATAATATCCTAGAATATACGAGAATATACTAGAATATACCAGAACATACTAGAATATACTAGAATATACTAGAATATACTAGAATATACTAGAATATCCTGGAATATACTAGACTATACTAGACTATACTATAATATACTAGAATATGGTTGAATATAATAGACTATACTAGAATATAATAGAATATACGATAATATCCTAGAATATACTAGAATATACTAGAATATACCAGAATATAATAGAACATACTAGAATATACTATAATTTACCAGAATAAACTTGAATATACCATAATATCCTAGAATATACTAGAATATACCATAATATCCTAGAATAAACTAGAATATACTAGAATATACTAGGATATACCAGAATATACTAGAATATACTAGAATATACTAGAATATACTAGAATATACTAGAATATACCAGAATATAGTATAATATACTAGAATATAATTGAATATACCATACTATCCTAGAATATACTAGAATATACTAGAATATACCAGAATATACTAGAATATACCAGAGTATACTATAATATACTAGAATATTATAGAATATACCATAATATCCTAGAATATACTAGAATATACTAGAATATACCATAATATCCTAGAATATACTTGAATATACTAGAATATACTAGGATATACCACAATATACTAGAATATACTAGAATATACTAGAATATACTAGAATATACTAGAATATACTAGAATATAATAGAATATACTAGAATATGCTAGAATATACTAGAATATTCTATAATATACCAGAATATACAAGATTATACTAGAGTATACTAGAATATACTAGAATATACTAGAATATACTAGAATATACTAGAATATACTAGAATATACAAGAATATACTAGAATATACTGCAATATACAGCAATATACTGGAACATACTAGAATATGCTAGAATATATAGTAGAATATACTGTAATATACCAGAATATACAAGATTATACTAGAATGTACTTGAATATAGTAGAATATACCAGAATATACTAGAATATACTAGAATATACTAGAATATACTAGAATATACTAGAGTATACTAGAATATACTATAATATACTAGAATATACTAGAATATACTAGAATATACCAGAATATAAAAGATTATACTAGAATATACTAGAATATACTATAATATACCAGAATATGCAAGATTATACTAGAATATACTATAATATACCAGAATATACAAGATTACACTAGAATGTCCTAGAATATAGTAGAATGTACTATAATATACCAGAATATACTAGAATATACCATAATATACTAAAATATACCATAATATACTAGAATGTACTAGAATATACTAGAATATACTAGAATATACTAGAATATACTAGAATATACTAGAACATATTAGAATATACTAGAATATACTAGAATATACCATAAAATACTAGAATATACCATAATATACTGGAATATACCATAATATACTAGAATGTACTATAATATACTAGAATATACTATAATATACTAGAATATACTAGAATATACTAGAATATACTAGAATATACTAGAATATACTAGAATATACTAGAATATACTAGAATATACTAGAATATACTAGAACATACTAGAATATGCTAGAATATACTAGAATATACTAGAATATACTAGAATATACTAGAATATGCTAGAATATACTAGAATATACTAGAATATACTAGAATATACTAGAGTATACTAGAATATACTATAATATACTAGAATATACTAGAATATACTAGAATATACCAGAATATAAAAGATTATACTAGAATATACTAGAATATACTATAATATACCAGAATATGCAAGATTATACTAAAATATACTAGAATATAGTAGAACATACTACAATATACCAGAATATACTAGAATATACTAGAATATACTAGAATATACTAGAATATACTAGAATATACTAGAATATACTAGAATATACTAGAATATACTAGAGTATACTAGAATATACTATAATATACTAGAATATACTAGAATATACTAGAATATACCAGAATATAAAAGATTATACTAGATTATACTAGAATATACTAGAATATACTATAATATACCAGAATATGCAAGATTATACTAGAATATACTAGAATATAGTAGAACATACTACAATATACCAGAATATACTAGAATATACCATAATATACTAGAATATACTGCAATATACTGCAATATGCTAGAACATACTAGAATATACTAGAATATACTATAATATACCAGAATATACAAGATTACACTAGAATGTCCTAGAATATAGTAGAATGTACTATAATATACCAGAATATACTAGAATATACCATAATATACTAAAATATACCATAATATACTAGAATGTACTAGAATATACTAGAATATACTAGAATATACTAGAATATACTAGAATATACTAGAACATACTAGAATATGCTAGAATATACTAGAATATACTATAATATACCAGAATATACAAGATTATACTAGAATGTACTAGAATATAGTAGAATATACTACAATATACCAGAATATACTAGAATACACCATAATACACTAGAATATACCATAATATACTAGAATATACTTTAATATACTAGAATATACTAGAATATACTAGAATATACTAGAATATACTAGAGTATACTAGAATATACTAGAATATACTAGAATATACTAGAATATACTAGAATATACCATAATATACTAGAATATACCATAATATACTAGAATATACTATAATATACTAGAATATACTAGAATATACTAGAATATACTAGAATATACTAGAATATACTAGAATATACTAGAATATACTAGAATATACTAGAATATACTAGAATATACTAGAACATACTAGAATATGCTAGAATATACTAGAATATACTATAATATACCAGAATATACAAGATTATACTAGAATGTACTAGAATATAGTAGAATATACCAGAATATACTAGAATATACTAGAATATACTAGAATATACTAGAATATACTAGAATATACTAGAATATACTAGAATATACTAGAATATACTAGAATATACTAGAGTATACTAGAATATACTATAATATACTAGAATATACTAGAATATACTAGAATATACCAGAATATAAAAGATTATACTAGAATATACTAGAATATACTATAATATACCAGAATATGCAAGATTATACTAGAATATACTAGAATATAGTAGAACATACTACAATATACCAGAATATACTAGAATATACCATAATATACTAGAATATACTGCAATATACTGCAATATACTAGAACATACTAGAATATACTAGAATATACTATAATATACCAGAATATACAAGATTACACTAGAATGTCCTAGAATATAGTAGAATGTACTATAATATACCAGAATATACTAGAATATACAAGAATATACTAGAATATACCATATTATACTAGAATATATTAGAATGTACTAGGACATACTAGAATATACTAGAATATACTATAAAATAATAGAATATAATAGAATATAATAGAATATACTAGAATATACCGGAATATATTAGAATGCATTAGAATATAGTGGAATGTACCAGAATCTAACAGAATATACGAGAATATACAAGAATATACTAGAATGTACTAGAATATACTAGAATATACTAGAATATACTAGAATATACTAGAATATACCAGAATATAAAAGATTATACTAGAATATACTAGAGTATACTAGAATATACTAGAATATACTAGAATATACTAGAATATACTAGAATATACCAGAATATAAAAGATTATACTAGAATATACTAGAGTATACTAGAATATACTAGAATATACTAGAATATACTAGAATATACTAGAATATACCAGAATATAAAAGATTATACTAGAATATACTAGAATATAGTAGAACATACTACAATATACCAGAATATACTAGAATATACCATAATATACTAGAATATACCATAATATACTAGAATATACTATAATATACTAGAATATACTAGAATATACTAGAATATACTAGAATATACTAGAATATACTAGAATATAATAGAATATACTAGAACATACTAGAATATGCTAGAATATACTAGAATATTCTATAATATACCAGAATATACAAGATTATACTAGAGTATACTAGAATATACTAGAATATACTAGAATATACTAGAATATACTAGAATATACTAGAATATACAAGAATATACTAGAATATACTGCAATATACAGCAATATACTAGAACATACTAGAATATGCTAGAATATATAGTAGAATATACTGTAATATACCAGAATATACAAGATTATACTAGAATGTACTAGAATATAGTAGAATATACCAGAATATACTAGAATATACTAGAATATACTAGAATATACTAGAATATACTAGAGTATACTAGAATATACTATAATATACTAGAATATACTAGAATATACTAGAATATACCAGAATATAAAAGATTATACTAGAATATACTAGAATATACTATAATATACCAGAATATGCAAGATTATACTAGAATATACTATAATATACCAGAATATACAAGATTACACTAGAATGTCCTAGAATATAGTAGAATGTACTATAATATACCAGAATATACTAGAATATACCATAATATACTAAAATATACCATAATATACAGGGTGTCCCAAAAATGTCTGAGTTCCTTTAAAGGGGAGGTTCCTGAGGCCATTTGAAGCGACATTTTCCTTTGCAAAAATGGCCGTTTCGGCTTTGTTAGAGTTATTAACGAAAAACACGGACCAATCAGAGCGCGACCTAGAGGCGTGTTGGCAGAGACGGCCGCATGCGACAGAAGTCGAGCGATGGTGATACACCGCGGTCGAAAGCAAGGAACAAACAAGAGAAGAAAATTTTTCGAGTCCTATGTCGGATAGTTCAAATTTGAATATGTTGTAGTCTTTAGTAGCCTATGAAGGAATCTCGAAGGATTTTTCGAAATCTTGAAAAATGTTGGTTTTACAGACGTGTAAAGAATTTGTTTTCATTAAATTATAACACTAGAACTAACGTACCGAGGAAAATGAGATTTTAGGAGCTTATAGTGAACACAGAAGAATATCTATTGAAAATATTTCGATTTGGAAAAAATGATTTTTTCACCATTTACTTTGAAAAAGTTTTAAACAAATGCAATTTTCCTATAGCCGGGACTGTTTTAAAAATTCGAAAGAAAACGAGGTAACAGCTCCAAGTCTCCTCTTTACGAACCTATTTTTTAGAAGGCAGTCGCTTTAAAATTGACGGAATTAGAATTATTTTAAAACCTTGCTTACCTTGGTACTCCTGTAGAGCCCCAGCGAGGTGAAAATGATTCCTGTATTCACAAATTATTCTGCGTGAAACACTGAACCTGCCCACTCGTTAAATTCACAAGAGCATTTTAATTATTCGCTCTATGAAATTATCGAGCAGAAGGGGTCAATGTCCTTTCACTGCACGATCCGGCCCACATTGTTGATTTATTCACGATCACAATAAAACTATTCACATATATCCATTGGGTCCACAAACGTTGAAAGAAATCCACACAAATGATTCACAGAAATCCACATATCACGGACAACTAGTTCAGATTTGATGCACGTAAATCGATCATTTCGACTAGCCGGTCCGCGAAAAACTGTCCATGAAATCCGTCTGTCTATGCTGACGATCGTAGGAAGACTAGTTCAGAACAGCTGACGAGGTTAACGGCCTTTCAACAGCACACTGCCGATTTTCATTTCAGCAACTGTTCGATGGAACCGTGTTTTCAAATGGAATGGGAAGAGTAAATGACCGCCCCTCTTCAAATCGGGGGTCATACAGGTATGCTTCTACCACCGAGCGTGGCCATAAACCAGCGCCTTGTGTCGAAGCTCAACCTTGACGATGGCTCGACTTCTGGTTACCAAATGTGTACAATAGGTCAATAAAATGCTAAAAGTTTTAACGAAGAGTAACGGCTTTTTGGGAATATTGCTACTAGCCTTTCTTACACCGGTATACGGAATACCGGTATTTTGTGCTAATTTGCAATTTCGTGAAACTGGTATTTGCTAAGGTAAAATACTGGTATTTTCGGTATTAGCTATAAATAATAAATATTTTCTAGGGCATCTACTATTATTTGAAATTTACAAATTAATTTTTCTGATAACGAATTCGATTTAATATCAAAAACTGTATCAGCTATGCTTCCAATAAAGCTGTCTGTGGAAGCATTATGTCGGAAGGATTCCAACTTATTAACAGCGAATGCAACAATAAATTTTATGTTGCAATCACTTAAAGATCAGGACACGCTACTGTCTGTCGAATTATAACAGTGCATTGAAAATTCGTATACAGGAAAGGCATAGTGAACTAGAAAATATTTTAAGGTATTTATATAATTATAACGACTTTAATAAAGAAAACGAAAAGGAAGAAAAGAAAATAACAAGGTCAAATTTAATTAAGTTCGTCGTCAATTTCCGCAAAAACATTTATAAAAAGCAAACACAAACCTATCCAGAAAAATTCGTTGAAGATGTTGATGTTAATATCGAAAAAGAATTGTCTCTCGAGAAGAAATTACAATTAGCTGCATATAAAAAAATTTCCGGGCGGTTAGATAGTATTTGCGAACCGTAAGCAAGGCGATTGGGCTCATTCGATGCCCCACGTGCTCTGCACGTTTTCCAAAATATGCCATCGTTTATGGCCATCGATGGAATTTTCATGGAACCGTCCCAGGTACGGTGGCAGGTACGCTTGTATCCCCTTGACTTGAACGAAGGATGCGGAAATAAAGAACTCGACGATGGCTCGACTTATGTTTACCAAACGTGTGCAGTAGGTCAATAAAATGCTAAACGTTTTCACGAATAAGTCAAGCCGCTTTCTTCGTTTATTACCTGTTACGACAACACCTCTCTGGGACACGCGGATCCCCCGCGTGCGTCACTCGGGGATACAAGCGTACCTGCCACCGTACCTGGGACGGTTCCATGAAAATTCCATCGATGGCCATAAACGATGGCATATTTTGGAAAACGTGCAGAGCACGTGGGGCATCGAATGAGCCCAATCGCCTTGCTTACGGTTCGCAAATACTATCTAACCGCCCGGAAATTTTTTTATATGCAGCTAATTGTAATTTCTTCTCGAGAGACAATTCTTTTTCGATATTAACATCAACATCTTCAACGAATTTTTCTGGATAGGTTTGTGTTTGCTTTTTATAAATGTTTTTGCGGAAATTGACGACGAACTTAATTAAATTTGACCTTGTTATTTTCTTTTCTTCCTTTTCGTTTTCTTTATTAAAGTCGTTATAATTATATAAATACCTTAAAATATTTTCTAGTTCACTATGCCTTTCCTGTATACGAATTTTCAATGCACTGTTATAATTCGACAGACAGTAGCGTGTCCTGATCTTTAAGTGATTGCAACATAAAATTTATTGTTGCATTCGCTGTTAATAAGTTGGAATCCTTCCGACATAATGCTTCCACAGACAGCTTTATTGGAAGCATAGCTGATACAGTTTTTGATATTA
>CAJYYI030000509.1:0-22176 GCA_913789915.3 Sphecodes monilicornis
TATTCTAGTATATTCTAGTGTATTCTAGTATATTCTAGTATATTCTAGTATATTCGAGTATATTCTAGTATATTCTAGTATATCCAAGTATATTCTAGTATATTCTAGCATATTCTAGTCTATTCTAATATTTTCTAGTCTATTCTAGTATATTCTAGTATATTCTAGTATATTCTAGTATATTCTAGTATATTCCAGTATATTCTGGTATATTATAGTATATTATAGTATATTCTACCATATTCTAGTATGTTCTAGTATATTCTAGTATATTCTAGTGTATTCTAGTATATTCTAGTATATTCTAGTATATTCGAGTATATTCTAGTATATTCTAGTATATTCTAGTATATTTGAGTATATTCTAGTATATTCTAGTATATCCAAGTATATTCTTGTATATTCTAGCATATTCTAGTATATTCTAGTATATTCCAGTATATTCTACCATATTCTAGTATATTCTGGTATATTCTAGTATATCCGAGTATATTCTAGTATATTCTAGTATATTCAAGTCTATTCTAGAGTATTCTAGTATATTCTAGTGTATTCTAGTATATTCAAGTATATTCTAGTATATTCTAGCATATTCTAATATATTCTAGTATATTCTGGTATATTCTAGTATATTCTAGTGTATTCTAGTATCTTCAAGTATATTCTAGTATATTCTAGCATATTCTAGTATATTCTAGTATATTCTGGTATATTCCAGTATATTCTACCATATTCTAGTATATTCTGGTATATTCTAGTATATCCGAGTATATTCTAGTATATTCTAGTATATTCAAGTCTATTCTAGAGTATTCTAGTATATTCTAGTGTATTCTAGTATATTCAAGTATATTCTAGTATATTCTAGCATATTCTAATATATTCTAGTATATTCTGGTATATTCTAGTATATTCTAGCATATTCTAGTATATTCTGGTATATTCTAGTATATCCGAGTATATTCTAGTATATTCTAGTATATTCAAGTATATTCTAGTATATTCTAGTATATTCTAGTCTATTCTAGTCTATTCTAGTATATTCTGGTATATTCTAGTATATTCTGGTATATTCTAGTATATCCGGGTATATTCTAGTATATTCTAGTATATTCTAGTATATTCTGGTATATTATAGTATATTATAGTATATTCTACCATATTCTAGTATGTTCTAGTATATTCTAGTATATTCTAGTGTATTCTAGTATATTCTAGTATATTCTAGTATATTCGAGTATATTCTAGTATATTCTAGTATATCCAAGTATATTCTAGTATATTCTAGCATATTCTAGTATATTCTAGTATATTCCAGTATATTCTACCATATTCTAGTATATTCTGGTATATTCTATTATATCCGAGTATATTCTGGTATATTCGAGTATATTCTAGTATATTCTGGTATATTCGAGTATATTCTAGTATATTCAAGTATATTCTAGTATATTCTAGTCTATTCTAATATTTTCTAGTCTATTCTAGTATATTCTAGTATATTCTAGTATATTCTAGTATATTCTAGTATATTCTAGTATATTCCAGTATATTCTGGTATATTATAGTATATTATAGTATATTCTACCATATTCTAGTATGTTCTAGTATATTCTAGTATATTTGAGTATATTCTAGTATATTCTAGTATATCCAAGTATATTCTTGTATATTCTAGCATATTCTAGTATATTCTAGTATATTCCAGTATATTCTACCATATTCTAGTATATTCTGGTATATTCTAGTATATCCGAGTATATTCTAGTATATTCTAGTATATTCAAGTCTATTCTAGAGTATTCAAGTATATTCTAGTGTATTCTAGTATATTCAAGTATATTCTAGTATATTCTAGCATATTCTAATATATTCTAGTATATTCTGGTATATTCTAGTATATTCTAGTGTATTCTAGTATCTTCAAGTATATTCTAGTATATTCTAGCATATTCTAGTATATTCTAGTATATTCTGGTATATTCTAGTATATTCGAGTATATTCTAGTATATTCTAGTATATTCTAGTATATTTGAGTATATTCTAGTATATTCTAGTATATCCAAGTATATTCTTGTATATTCTAGCATATTCTAGTATATTCTAGTATATTCCAGTATATTCTACCATATTCTAGTATATTCTGGTATATTCTAGTATATCCGAGTATATTCTAGTATATTCTAGTATATTCAAGTCTATTCTAGAGTATTCTAGTATATTCTAGTGTATTCTAGTATATTCAAGTATATTCTAGTATATTCTAGCATATTCTAATATATTCTAGTATATTCTGGTATATTCTAGTATAGTCTAGTGTATTCTAGTATCTTCAAGTATATTCTAGTATATTCTAGTATATTCTAGTATATTCTAGTATATTCTAGTATATTCCAGTATATTCTGGTATATTATAGTATATTATAGTATATTCTACCATATTCTAGTATGTTCTAGTATATTCTAGTATATTCTAGTATATCCAAGTATATTCTAGTATATTCTAGCATATTCTAGTATATTCTAGTATATTGCAGTTTATTCTACCACATTCTAGTATATTCTAGTATATTCTAGTGTATTCTGGTATATTCTAGTGTATTCTGGTACATTCTAGTGTAGTTTAGTATATTCTAGTATATTCTGGTATATTCTAGTATATTCTAGTATATTCTGGTATATTCTAGTATATTCTAGTATATTCGAGTATATTCTAGTATATTCTAGTATATCCAAGTATATTCTAGTATATTCTAGCATATTCTAGTATATTCTAGTATATTCCAGTATATTCTACCATATTCTAGTATATTCTGGTATATTCTAGTATATCCGAGTATATTCTAGTATATTCTAGCATATTCTAGAACATTCTAGCATATTCTAGTATATTCTAGTATATTCTAGTGTATTCTGGTATATTCTAGTGTATTCTGGTATATTCTAGTGTAGTTTAGTATATTCTAGTATATTCTGGTATATTCTAGTATATTCTAGTATATTCTGGTATATTATAGTATATTCTAGTATATTCTGGTATATTCTAGTATATTCGAGTATATTCGAGTATATTCTAGTATGTTCTAGTATATTCTAGTATATTCAAGTATATTCTAGTATATTCTATTCCATTCTAGTATATTCTAGTATAAACTGGTATATTCTAGTATATTCTAGTATATCCTAGTATATTCTGGTATATTCTAGTATATTCTAGTCTATTCAAGTATATTCTAGTATATTCTAGTATATTCTAGTGTATTCTAGTATATTCTAGTATATTCCAGTATGTTCTACCATATTCTAGTATATTCTGGTATATTCTAGTATATCCGAGTATATTCTAGTATATTCTAGTATATTCAAGTCTATTCTAGAGTATTCTAGTATATTCTAGTGTATTCTAGTATATTCAAGTATATTCTAGTATATTCTAGCATATTCTAATATATTCTAGTATATTCTGGTATATTCTAGTATATTCTAGTGTATTCTAGTATCTTCAAGTATATTCTAGTATTTTCTAGCATATTCTAGTATATTCTAGTATATTCTGGTATATTCTAGTATATTCGAGTATATTCTAGTATATTCTAGTATATTCTAGTATATTTGAGTATATTCTAGTATATTCTAGTATATCCAAGTATATTCTTGTATATTCTAGCATATTCTAGTATATTCTAGAATATTCCAGTATATTCTACCATATTCTAGTATATTCTGGTATATTCTAGTATATCCGAGTATATTCTAGTATATTCTAGTATATTCAAGTCTATTCTAGAGTATTCTAGTATATTCTAGTGTATTCTAGTATATTCAAGTATATTCTAGTATATTCTAGCATATTCTAATATATTCTAGTATATTCTGGTATATTCTAGTATATTCTAGTGTATTCTAGTATCTTCAAGTATATTCTAGTATATTCTAGTATATTCTAGTATATTCTAGTATATTCTAGTATATTCCAGTATATTCTGGTATATTCTACCATATTCTAGTATGTTCTAGTATATTCTAGTATATTCTAGTATATTCGAGTATATTCTAGTATATTCTAGTATATCCAAGTATATTCTAGTATATTCTAGCATATTCTAGTATATTCTAGTATATTGCAGTTTATTCTACCACATTCTAGTATATTCTAGTATATTCTAGTGTATTCTAGTATATTCAAGTATATTCTAGTATATTCTAGCATATTCTAATATATTCTAGTATATTCTGGTATATTCTAGTATATTCTAGTGTATTCTAGTATCTTCAAGTATATTCTAGTATTTTCTAGTATATTCTAGTGTATTCTAGTATATTCTAGTATATTCTAGTATATTCGAGTATATTCTAGTATATTCTAGTATATCCAAGTATATTCTAGTATATTCTAGCATATTCTAGTCTATTCTAATATTTTCTAGTCTATTCTAGTATATTCTAGTATATTCTAGTATATTCTAGTATATTCTAGTATATTCCAGTATATTCTGGTATATTATAGTATATTATAGTATATTCTACCATATTCTAGTATGTTCTAGTATATTCTAGTATATTCTAGTGTATTCTAGTATATTCTAGTATATTCTAGTATATTCGAGTATATTCTAGTATATTCTAGTATATTGTAGTATATTTGAGTATATTCTAGTATATTCTAGTATATCCAAGTATATTCTTGTATATTCTAGCATATTCTAGTATATTCTAGTATATTCCAGTATATTCTACCATATTCTAGTATATTCTGGTATATTCTAGTATATCCGAGTATATTCTAGTATATTCTAGTATATTCAAGTCTATTCTAGAGTATTCTAGTATATTCTAGTGTATTCTAGTATATTCAAGTATATTCTAGTATATTCTAGCATATTCTAATATATTCTAGTATATTCTGGTATATTCTAGTATATTCTAGTGTATTCTAGTATCTTCAAGTATATTCTAGTATACTCTAGCATATTCTAGTATATTCTAGTATATTCTGGTATATTCCAGTATATTCTACCATATTCTAGTATATTCTGGTATATTCTAGTATATCCGAGTATATTCTAGTATATTCTAGTATATTCAAGTCTATTCTAGAGTATTCTAGTATATTCTAGTGTATTCTAGTATATTCAAGTATATTCTAGTATATTCTAGCATATTCTAATATATTCTAGTATATTCTGGTATATTCTAGTATATTCTAGCATATTCTAGTATATTCTGGTATATTCTAGTATATCCGAGTATATTCTACTATATTCTAGTATATTCAAGTATATTCTAGTATATTCTAGTATATTCTAGTCTATTCTAGTCTATTCTAGTATATTCTGGTATATTCTAGTATATTCTGGTATATTCTAGTATATCCGGGTATATTCTAGTATATTCTAGTATATTCTAGTATATTCTGGTATATTATAGTATATTATAGTATATTCTACCATATTCTAGTATGTTCTAGTATATTCTAGTATATTCTAGTGTATTCTAGTATATTCTAGTATATTCTAGTATATTCGAGTATATTCTAGTATATTCTAGTATATCCAAGTATATTCTAGTATATTCTAGCATATTCTAGTATATTCTAGTATATTCCAGTATATTCTACCATATTCTAGTATATTCTGGTATATTCTATTATATCCGAGTATATTCTGGTATATTCGAGTATATTCTAGTATATTCTGGTATATTCGAGTATATTCTAGTATATTCTAGTATATTCTAGTATATTCTAGTGTATTCTAGTATATTCTAGTATATTCCAGTATATTCTACCATATTCTAGTATATTCTGGTATATTCTAGTATATCCGAGTATATTCTAGTATATTCTAGTATATTCAAGTCTATTCTAGAGTATTCTAGTATATTCTAGTGTATTCTAGTATATTCAAGTATATTCTAGTATATTCTAGCATATTCTAATATATTCTAGTATATTCTGGTATTTTCTAGTATATTCTAGTGTATTCTAGTATCTTCAAGTATATTCTAGTATATTCTAGCATATTCTAGTATATTCTAGTATATTCTGGTATATTCTAGTATATTCGAGTATATTCTAGTATATTCTAGTATATTCTAGTATATTTGAGTATATTCTAGTATATTCTAGTATATCCAAGTATATTCTTGTATATTCTAGCATATTCTAGTATATTCTAGTATATTCCAGTATATTCTACCATATTCTAGTATATTCTGGTATATTCTAGTATATCCGAGTATATTCTAGTATATTCTAGTATATTCAAGTCTATTCTAGAGTATTCTAGTATATTCTAGTGTATTCTAGTATATTCAAGTATATTCTAGTATATTCTAGCATATTCTAATATATTCTAGTATATTCTGGTATATTCTAGTATATTCTAGTGTATTCTAGTATCTTCAAGTATATTCTAGTATATTCTAGTGTTGTGGCGTCACCGACGTCGCGAGAATTGTAGTGTTCGCGATGTGACGCGTGCTCGCACAGTCTTTAGGAAGTATGCGAGCTGGTTTCTGGATTTTCGTGATATTTTATCACAGCAAATAATCAAACACTGCTGGTAACAATATATGTATTTAATGAAAGGACTAGCTACTACAGTGTTGATTTGAACGAAGAGTGAAGTGAATAAAGCGATGGTTCGAATAGATCTGATGTAAGAAAAAATGGGAAGGAATCGACTGGGGATGACTAGAAATTCCCTCCACGGTGGTTCGGATAGTGGGGAATTGTCCTTAACCAATCGGCGCATTTAGGGTGGTTTTCGATATTGTGCAACGCCCACGAGCTGGTAAGCTGCTTTGGGGGTAAACATTCGGAGACACTAGAAAGAAGACGAGTTTCCGTTCCTTGAACCTGACCCATAAATTACGGGCCTCCTGGCGCTACAAGTGGGCCTGCGCTACGTCACGTGCCATTGAGAGCGGTACGACCGGGCGGATTTTCCCATGAAAATCTGCTAACACTTTGCAGCCGTACCCGGGTCGTAAAGTAATAAATTTGTTAAAGAGGCAATAGGAGACTTTCTCAAAAATGGCCTCAGCTAATTCGACCGTAGCGTAAACCCAGACGGAAATTGGAGCTGGCGACGCAACATGCCGCCCCCCTTGAACTATTTAGTTCAATTACACGCATTAGTAAGAACAGAATATAAAATAATACGTTTACAAAATAGCAGTAAAGAGTACAAACCATATGAAAGAATTTATACAGTACCTAAAACGCAAGCGATCATTGAATATAAAACACAATCATAATTACAATAACTACCAATTACTTTAAAATAATAATGTACGCACGCAAAAATAGAAATAAAAATCATAATATATGGAATTGTGCTATTGATAGAATGTAATTAGTACAAAGCTACTGTACTGATAAAGTAATACTACTGCTTAAAACTGAATATCATAGCTATTAAAATACGAACAAGATGAAGCACTATAAACACAAACGAATATAAATATACTAAAATATGATTAAGAGTCCATAAAGAGTGGGCACAATCGTGTAGTACTACGTTTGTATGTTCCGCTCGCAGTTTTCACGGTTGCAACCCTTGCAACATTATCAGCACCTGGATGGAGTTCAATAATTCGTCCCAAGTGCCATTTCATTGGCGGAGCATTGTCTTCCTTCAGGATTACAAGGTCTCCAATCCTTGGCTGTTGCGGTGATGATGTTCGCCATTTACTACGAATACTTAATTGGTTTATGTATTCTTTGTGCCATCTCGTCCAGAAATGCTGTTTCACCCTTTGGATATGTTGCCATACTGACAACTTATTAGAGGCTATATGCTGTAAATCATGCTCAGGTATGCTCTTTAGCGAATCACCTATTAAGAAGTGTGAAGGGGTGAGGGCAGATGTATCGTTTGGGTCAGAAGATATTGGAGTTAATGGTCGGGAGTTTAATATCGCCTCAATTTCAATTACATATGTATTTAATTGCTCATACGTGAATAATTGATCACCAACAGTTCGAATTAAATGATGCTTAAACGATTTAACTAACGCTTCCCACAGACCACCAAAATGAGGTGATCGCGGGGGCGAAAAATGCCACGTAACACCTTCATTTGTCAAATATTGTGTCACCTTATCTGCAAGTGTTTCATTTTTTAAGAAGTCAAGTAGATTGTTTAATTCGTTATTTGCGCCCACAAAATTAGTAGCATTATCAGAATATATATGACGTGATTTGCCACGTCGAGAGAAGAAGCGTTTCAGGCAAGCTATAAATGATTCCGTAGTCATATCACTGACCAGCTCTAGATGTGCTGCCTTTGTTACAAAACATACAAATATGCATACATATACCTTGACCTTTCCGCGATTTCGAAATTTCTTTTCCTTAACGTATAAGGGTCCACAATAATCTATACCCACAATTTCAAATGGCCTACTTTGTCGTACGCGATTTTTTGGCAAACTTCCCATAATGTAGTTTATGTCCGAAGGGCAAGCCCTCTGGCATCTAATACACTTCCGGATTATGTAACGTATGGAATTTTTTCCATCGATGATCCAATACCTTTCTCGGACTGCATTTAGTGTGGATTGCACACCGCTGTGATAATTTTTAAGGTGGTACTCGCGAATAATCAATTTGGTAACATGATGTTTTTGATTGTAATCTAAATGGGAATGATGTAATCTTCCGCCTACACGAAGAATCTGTTGCTCATCCAAGAAAGGATTTAAATTAAGAATTTTGCTATTTCTATCGAGTACCTTGTCCGCTCTCAAAGTGTCTATTTCTGTCTTAAAATGCATGTGCTGTAGAATCCTTATTATTTGATCGTGCGCTTGATTTAATTCTTCAACATTAATTTTGCCATTTCGAACGTATTTTTTGGAAGCGTTATTATAAAATCTATAACAATAAGATATAGCTCGATTTAGCATTAAAAAAGACGAAAATCGAAGAAATAATTCGTCATTACAAGTTATAGTTAATGCAGTAATTGTGCGTAATTCGGGTATGTTTGTTGAAGGAATTGGTGACAATGGCCATTTATCTTCCGGTTCATGTAACCACGAAGGACCCTGAACCCATAATTCATTTTTTAAGAATTCTAATGGACTTTGACCACGCGAAATAGCATCTGCTGGATTTTGTTGTGAAGGTACATGTCGCCAATCACTCGATTGTGTAACGGTTTGTATCTTTGATACGCGATTGGCTACGAAAGTTTTTAAGGTGTTTGACGATGTATTGATCCAACATAAAACAATTGTCGAATCCGTCCAGAGTTTTGTAGAATTGAATTGTATGCCAAGCGCATTTTTTACATTTAAATATAACTTCGATAATAGTACTGCAGCGCACAATTCTAATCTTGGAATTGTGGTTGAATTTAAAGGAGCCACGCGCGATTTGGATGCCATTAAACGAACGGTAACAATACCATCTGCTTGTCGAGAACGAATGTATATACAGGCACCGTATGCCTTTTCACTGGCATCGCAAAATCCGTGAAGTTGGATTTCCGATGCAGCTGTTGAAATAATTTTTCGTGGTATTTTGAATTGCGATAAACATGGCAATTGCTGCTTATAATCTTCCCACTCTGAATGTATATGTTGTGGGACCGACTCGTCCCAATCTAGTTTCGCCTTCCATAAATTCTGCATAATTATTTTGGCTTTAACAATGACAGGCCCTAGTAAACCTATTGGATCAAACAGTTGTGCTGTACTTGACAAAATTGTCCTTTTTGTAACACGAGAGCTGCTAGTATTAACATTTGTTGAATATGTAATAACGTCGGTAGATGAATTCCATAACACACCGAGCGCTTTGATAATGGAATTAGAATTTATCTCATGAGTATCTTTTATAGATTTGTCCACTAAGTCCTTAAGTAAGGACGGTTCGTTCGAAGCCCATTGTCTTAAATGAAATTTGGCCTTGGTGGTAAGCCTTATCAATTGGTCTCGTAATTTAAAAGCTTCTTCATAAGTAGACGCTCCAGTTAACAGATCGTCCACATAAAAATCATTGACGATGGATTTTGATGCCAATGGATAAGGTTCACCCTCATCTTGCACTAATTGGTGCAGGGCGCGTATTGCAAGAAAAGATGCTGATGCGGTACCGTATGTAACCGTATCAAGTCTAAAAGTTTTTATTGTTTCATTTACATTGTCACGCCATAGAATTTTTTGGTATGCTGCATCATCCTGATGCACAAGCACTTGTCGATACATTTTTTCAATGTCGGCTGTCAAAACATAATTGTGTAACCGAAAACGTGCTATGATGGAGAATAAGTCATCCTGTATTGTAGGCCCTATTAATAAAATATCATTCAATGAGAGCCCATTCGAAGTGGTGGCAGAAGCATCGAACACTACTCGAAGTTTTGTAGTTAAACTGGATTGTTTGAGTACGGGATGATGGGGCAAATAATAACCATCGGTCTTGCAATCGCCTTTGGAAATATCAGTCATATGACCCAAGATACGATATTCCTGTATGAATTTTGAATATTCTTGTTTTAAAACAATATTTCGACCTAGACGTTTCTCTAAATTATTAAAACGTTTCAATGCTAGTTCATATGACGTTCCTAAAACTGGATTATTTGGTCGAAAGGGCAGACGTACGACATAACGTCCGGACGACTCGCGACTTGTATGCTCTTTGAAATAAGCTTCGCATAATTTTTCTTCTTCAGAAGCAATTTTTTGTGTAGGGCACTCCTCCAGTTCCCAAAATTTCGCTATTTGATCATCTATAGATGCGGAAGATAGATGGCATTGTATCGAATTTAAATTGGGCTTATTGCAAGGGATAGATCCAGATAAAATCCACCCCATAACAGTTTTTTGTAGAATAAGCGATTTTTTGAATAAATAAATCTGACCAACGGATAACAATTGATAAAATAACTCCGCGCCCAACAATGCATCTATTTTTGAAGGTTTGTGATAATCCGGATCAGCTAATTGAATATTCTTCGGAATATTTATAATATATCGGTTAATTTGCTGCGTGGGAAGATAGCTTGTAATTTGAGGAATTGTATGGAATCTGACATATGATTTATAATTAGATGTTTTCGAAACAACAGTAGCTTGCACGGAATATTTAATGCGTGATTCTACTTGATTTATGCCAAATACCGGCACATCAATGTTCGTTTTAGATAACTTTAATCTATTCGCTAATTCCTCGGTTATAAAATTTACTTGCGATCCTGAATCTAATAAAATTCTGCAATCATGTTGAACATTTTCATTGTCTAATATAAAGGCGCGTGTCGTAGAAAGTAAAACCTCGGATGGAATAGACGCGGTCAGTGATGTATGCGGTTGCTCGGATGGAACTGTAGTTGAATTAGATGTGAGGCTATTATTAATATCTTCGGTGCGATGTAATAGAGTATGATGTTTATGCTGGCATTTTCTACAAGTCCCACCATAACATTTGCTGCACGAATGACCAGCCTTTAAACAATTAATGCATAATTTGGCAGCCTTTGCAGCCTTAAAGCGATCGTTTATTGATAAGCTTAAAAAGTGATCACAATTTTGAATGTAATGCGATTTGCTGCAAATTTGGCATTTAACGATTTTTTCTTGTGTCGAAATATACGTTTGTTGCCCTGACCTAAAGCTGCGCTCCTGGTTTACGACTTTATTGTTGGCCCTAGCAGGTAGGTGCGGTCTAACCGTTTCGCGTGGATTTGCCACATTCATAACGGCGTCGTCACGAGCAAATTTTAAAAGAAACTTCAATAAATCGTCGAGTTTCGGAAGATCCTCATCGTTCAATGAGCGCTCCCATTCACGACGAGTCGTTTTGTCTAATTTGGAAGTGACTATATAAGTCAGTATTTCGTTCCAACTATCAACGGGTACCGATACAGCCTTTAAAGCATTTACATGTTTTTCCGTTGCAGTGATTAGCGAGCGTAATGCTATTGGATCATCATGCGTAAGGTTTGGCAATTCGAAAAATGATTTTAAATGAGCCTGTATGATTCTTCGTGGTTGAGTACACCGTTTTACTAATATGGACCATGCTACCAAATAATTTTCCTTAGAGGCGCTTAGCGTATCAATAACGCTAGCTATTTCGCCATGCAAGGAATGCTTCAAATAATGAAACTTTTGCACATACAGTAAATTTTCGTTTTCATGGACCATCGATAGAAAAGAATCGTGAAAACTTTGCCATTCGAGAAGATTGCCATCAAATGTAGGCAATTTTATTTTCGGTAAAATTCCACTACCCGTTGTGCTGCCATTTGCGCTATTTAGCTTTTTCTCTGAATTTTTTGAGGACGATGCACTTGTAGCAATTTGCAATTTATCTATTGTTTCGGCACAAGCATAATACGAATCTTCAAATTCGGTGACCTGGGTTTGATAATCGCCTGATTCGTCAAGTAATTCGAGTTCAATAATCAAACTGTGGAAGCTATCATATAATTCCGACATCTTGGACTTTCGAACATTTAATGCGGATAACTCTAACGAACTAGTCAGCGAATTTTTTATTCTCGTTAATCGAGCCTTAACTGATGCACACTGGCGTTTAAGAGATTTAATTTCTTCCGACATGATTTCGGCGATATTAAAACAAATGAACACGGAGTCAAGGACTGCGATAGTTATAGAAGGATATTAAAGGTGATTCAGAGCTTACCGAACGATGATATTACAGCCCTCACAAGTTGTAGAGAATGCGATGGCTGCTTCGTAGAGAATTCCGGACGTGATGCTGTTGAAGAGAAGTTGCACCTTTTTCCGCAGCGATGTCCTCTGCTTCGGGAATACAAAATTCCAATAAACAAGATGTCGAATGACGTCTGCTGTTGGCTGCGTTGTAGAATAATTCCTGATAAACAGGTGTCTCCACAATCTACCAATTGTTGAGAGGCTGCTGCGTCTCCTGGATGTCTTCTTCTTCCGTAGAGTGGCAATTGAGACTGCTACGCTTCCACGGCAGCTTCTTTCCCAATTAATGCAATATCACAATAATGTATTGCATGCACCAACACTTCGTCGAACACGTTCGGATATTGTATTTTAGGCTCGTTCAGGCTCTATCCGGCTCGAAGGACCATGTTGTGGCGTCACCGACGTCGCGAAAATTGTAGTGTTCGCGATGTGACGCGTGCTCGCACAGTCTTTAGGAAGTATGCGAGCTGGTTTCTGGATTTTCGTGATATTTTATCACAGCAAATAATCAAACACTGCTGGTAACAATATATGTATTTAATGAACGGACTAGCTACTACAGTGTTGATTTGAACGAAGAGTGAAGTGAATAAAGCGATGGTTCGAATAGATCTGATGTAAGAAAAAATGGGAAGGAATCGACTGGGGATGACTAGAAATTCCCTCCACGGTGGTTCGGATAGTGGGAAATTGTCCTTAACCAATCGGCGCATTTAGGGTGGTTTTCGATATTGTGCAACGCCCACGAGCTGGTAAGCTGCTTTGGGGGTAAACATTCGGAGACACTAGAAAGAAGACGAGTTTCCGTTCCTTGAACCTGACCCATAAATTACGGGCCTCCTGGCGCTACAAGTGGGCCTGCGCTACGTCACGTGCCATTGAGAGCGGTACGACCGGGCGGATTTTCCCATGAAAATCTGCTAACACTTTGCAGCCGTACCCGGGTCGTAAAGTAATAAATTTGTTAAAGAGGCAATAGGAGACTTTCTCAAAAATGGCCTCAGCTAATTCGACCGTAGCGTAAACCCAGACGGAAATTGGAGCTGGCGACGCAACATCTAGTATATTCTAGTATATTCTAGTATATTCTAGTATATTCCAGTATATTCTGGTATATTATAGTATATTATAGTATATTCTACCATATTCTAGTATGTTCTAGTATATTCTAGTATATTCGAGTATATTCTAGTATATTCTAGTATATCCAAGTATATTCTAGTATATTCTAGCATATTCTAGTATATTCTAGTATATTGCAGTTTATTCTACCACATTCTAGTATATTCTAGTATATTCTAGTGTATTCTGGTATATTCTAGTGTATTCTGGTACATTCTAGTGTAGTTTAGTATATTCTAGTATATTCTGGTATATTCTAGTATATTCTAGTATATTCTGGTATATTCTAGTATATTCTAGTATATTCGAGTATATTCTAGTATATTCTAGTATATCCAAGTATATTCTAGTATATTCTAGCATATTCTAGTATATTCTAGTATATTCCAGTATATTCTACCATATTCTAGTATATTCTGGTATATTCTAGTATATCCGAGTATATTCTAGTATATTCTAGCATATTCTAGAACATTCTAGCATATTCTAGTATATTCTAGTATATTCTAGTGTATTCTGGTATATTCTAGTGTATTCTGGTATATTCTAGTGTAGTTTAGTATATTCTAGTATATTCTGGTATATTCTAGTATATTCTAGTATATTCTGGTATATTCTAGTATATTCTAGTATATTCTGGTATATTCTAGTATATTCGAGTATATTCTAGTATGTTCTAGTATATTCTAGTATATTCAAGTATATTCTAGTATATTCTATTCCATTCTAGTATATTCTAGTATAAACTGGTATATTCTAGTATATTCTAGTATATCCTAGTATATTCTGGTATATTCTAGTATATTCTAGTCTATTCAAGTATATTCTAGTATATTCTAGTATATTCTAGTGTATTCTAGTATATTCAACTATATTCTAGTATATTCTAGCATATTCTAGTATCTTCTAGTATATTCTAGTATATTCTATTATATTCTAGTATATTCGAGTATATTCTAGTATATTCTAGTATATCCAAGTATATTCTAGTATATTCTAGTATATTCTAGTATATTCGAGTATATTCTAGTATATTCTAGTATATCCATGTATATTCTAGTATATTCTAGCATATTCTTGTATATTCTAGTATATTCCAGTATGTTCTACCATATTCTAGTATATTCGGGTATATTCTAGTATATTCTAGTATATTCAAGTATATTCTAGTGTATTCTAGTATATTCTAGTGTATTCTAGTATATTCTAGTATATTCTAGTATATCCAAGTATATTCTAGTATATTCTAGCATATTCTAGTATATTCTAGTATATTGCAGTATATTCTACCATATTCTAGTATATTCTGGTATATTCTAGTATATCCGAGTATATTCTAGTATATTCTAGTGTATTCTGGTATATTCCAGTGTAGTTTAGTATATTCTAGTATATTCTGGTATATTCTATTATATTCTAGTATATTCTGGTATATTTTAGTATATTCTAGTATATTCTGGTATATTCTAGTATATTCTAGTATATTCTGGTATATTCTAGTATATTCGAGTATATTCTAGTATATTCTAGCATATTCTAGAACATTCTAGCATATTCTAGTATATTCTAGTATATTCTAGTGTATTATGGTATATTCTAGTGTATTCTGGTATATTCTAGTGTAGTTTAGTATATTCTAGTATATTCTGGTATATTCTAGCATATTCTAGTATATTCTGGTATATTCTAGTATATCCGAGTATATTCTAGTATATTCTAGTATATTCTAGTATATTCAAGTATATTCTAGTATATTCTAGTATATTCTAGTCTATTCTAGTCTATTCTAGTATATTCTGGTATATTCTAGTATATTCTGGTATATTCTAGTATATTCTGGTATATTCTAGTATATTCTGGTATATTCTAGTATATCCGGGTATATTCTAGTATATTCTAGTATATTCTAGTATATTCGGGTATATTATAGTATATTATAGTATATTCTACCATATTCTAGTATGTTCTAGTATATTCTAGTATATTCTAGTGTATTCTAGTATATTCTAGTATATTCAAGTATATTCGAGTATATTCTAGTATATTCTAGTATATCCAAGTATATTCTAGTATATTCTAGCATATTCTAGTATATTCTAGCATATTCTAGTATATTCTAGTATATTCCAGTATATTCTACCATATTCTAGTATATTCTAGTATATTCTATTATATCCGAGTATATTCTGGTATATTCGAGTATATTCTAGTATATTCTGGTATATTCGAGTATATTCTAGTATATTCAAGTATATTCTAGTATATTCTAGTCTATTCTAATATTTTCTAGTCTATTCTAGTATATTCTAGTATATTCTAGTATATTCTAGTATATTCTAGTATATTCTAGTATATTCTAGTATATTCCAGTATATTCTGGTGTATTATAGTATATTATAGTATATTCTACCATATTCTAGTATGTTCTAGTATATTCTAGTATATTCTAGTGTATTCTAGTTTATTCTAGTATATTCTAGTATATTCGAGTATATTCTAGTATATTCTAGTATATTCTAGTATATTTGAGTATATTCTAGTATATTCTAGTATATCAAAGTATATTCTTGTATATTCTAGCATATTCTAGTATATTCTAGTATATTCCAGTATATTCTACCATATTCTAGTATATTCTGGTATATTCTAGTATATCCGAGTATATTCTAGTATATTCTAGTATATTCAAGTCTATTCTAGAGTATTCTAGTATATTCTAGTGTATTCTAGTATATTCAAGTATATTCTAGTGTATTCTAGTATATTCTAGTATATTCTAGTATATTCGAGTATATTCTAGTATATTCTAGTATATTCTAGTATATTTGAGTATATTCTAGTATATTCTAGTATATCCAAGTATATTCTTGTATATTCTAGCATATTCTAGTATATTCTAGTATATTCCAGTATATTCTACCATATTCTAGTATATTCTGGTATATTCTAGTATATCCGAGTATATTCTAGTATATTCTAGTATATTCAAGTCTATTCTAGAGTATTCTAGTATATTCTAGTGTATTCTAGTATATTCTAGTATATTCTGGTATATTCTAGTATATTCGAGTATATTCTAGTATATTCTAGTATATTCAAGTATATTCTAGTATATTCTAGCATAGTCTAGAATATTTTAGTATATTCTAGTATATTCTAGTATATTCGAGTGTATTCTAGTATATTCTAGTATATCCAAGTATATTCTAGTATATTCTAGCATATTCTAGTATATTCTAGTATATTCCAGTATATTCTACCATATTCTAGTATATTCTGGTATATTCTAGTATATCCGAGTATATTCTAGTATATTCTAGTATATTCAAGTCTATTCTAGAGTATTCTAGTATATTCTAGTATATTCTAGTATATCCAAGTATATTCTAGTATATTCTAGCATATTCTAGTATATTCAAGTATATTCTAGTATATTCTAGTATATTCTAGTCTATTCTAGTATATTCTAATATATTCTAGTATATTCTGGTATATTCTAGTATATTCTAGCATATTCTAGTATATTCTAGTATATTCTAGCATATTCTAGTATATTCTAGTATATTCTGGTATATTCTAGTATATTCGAGTATATTCTAGTATATTCTAGTATATTCAAGTATATTCTAGTATATTCTAGCATAGTCTAGTATATTCTAGTGTATTCTAGTATATTCTAGTATCTTCGAGTATATTCTAGTATATTCTAGCATAGTCTAGTATATTCTAGTGTATTCTAGTATATTCTAGTATCTTCGAGTATATTCTAGTATATTCTAGTACATTCTGGTATATTCTAGTATATTCGAGTATATTCTAGTATATTCTAGTATATCCAAGTATATTCTAGTATATTCTAGTATATTCTAGTGTATTCTAGTATATCCAAGTATATTCTAGTATATTCTAGCATATTCTAGTATATTCTAGTATATTGCAGTTTATTCTACCACATTCTAGTATATTCTAGTGTATTCTGGTATATTCTAGTGTATTCTGGTACATTCTAGTGTAGTTTAGTATATTCTAGTATATTCTGGTATATTCTAGTATATTCTAGTATATTCTGGTATATTCTAGTATATTCTAGTATATTCGAGTATATTCTAGTATATTCTAGTATATCCAAGTATATTCTAGTATATTCTAGCATATTCTAGTATATTCTAGTATATTCCAGTATATTCTACCATATTCTAGTATGTTCTAGTATATTCTAGTATATTCTAGTGTATTCTAGTATATTCTAGTATATTCTAGTATATTCGAGTATATTCTAGTATATTCTAGTATATTCTAGTATATTTGAGTATATTCTAGTATATTCTAGTATATCCAAGTATATTCTTGTATATTCTAGCATATTCTAGTATATTCTAGTATATTCCAGTATATTCTACCATATTCTAGTATATTCTGGTATATTCTAGTATATTCTAGTATATTCAAGTCTATTCTAGAGTATTCTAGTATATTCTAGTGTATTCTAGTATATTCAAGTATATTCTAGTATATTCTAGCATATTCTAATATATTCTAGTATATTCTGGTATATTCTAGTATATTCTAGTGTATTCTAGTATCTTCAAGTATATTCTAGTATATTCTAGCATATTCTAGTATATTCTAGTATATTCTGGTATATTCTAGTATATTCGAGTATATTCTAGTATATTCTAGTATATTCAAGTATATTCTAGTATATTCTAGCATAGTCTAGAATATTTTAGTATATTCTAGTATATTCTAGTATATTCGAGTGTATTCTAGTGTATTCTAGTATATTCTAGTATCTTCGAGTATATTCTAGTATATTCTAGTATATCCAAGTATATTCTAGTATATTCTAGCATATTCTAGTATATTCTAGTATATTGCAGTTTATTCTACCACATTCTAGTATATTCTAGTATATTCTAGTGTATTCTGGTATATTCTAGTGTATTCTGGTACATTCTAGTGTAGTTTAGTATATTCTACTATATTCTGGTATATTCTAGTATATTCTAGTATATTCTGGTATATTCTAGTATATTCTAGTATATTCGAGTATATTCTAGTATATTCTAGTATATCCAAGTATATTCTAGTATATTCTAGCATATTCTAGTATATTCTAGTATATTCCAGTATATTCTACCATATTCTAGTATATTCTGGTATATTCTAGTATATCCGAGTATATTCTAGTATATTCTAGCATATTCTAGAACATTCTAGCATATTCTAGTATATTCTAGTATATTCTAGTGTATTCTGGTATATTCTAGTGTATTCTGGTATATTCTAGTGTAGTTTAGTATATTCTAGTATATTCTGGTATATTCTAGTATATTCTAGTATATTCTGGTATATTCTAGTATATTCTAGTATATTCTGGTATATTCTAGTATATTCGAGTATATTCTAGTATGTTCTAGTATATTCTAGTATATTCAAGTATATTCTAGTATATTCTATTCCATTCTAGTATATTCTAGTATAAACTGGTATATTCTAGTATATTCTAGTATATTCTAGTGTATTCTAGTATATTCAACTATATTCTAGTATATTCTAGCATATTCTAGTATCTTCTAGTATATTCTAGTATATTCTATTATATTCTAGTATATTCGAGTATATTCTAGTATATTCTAGTATATCCAAGTATATTCTAGTATATTCTAGTATATTCTAGTATATTCGAGTATATTCTAGTATATTCTAGTATATCCATGTATATTCTAGTATATTCTAGCATATTCTTGTATATTCTAGTATATTCCAGTATATTCAACCATATTCTAGTATATTCGGGTATATTCTAGTATATTCTAGTATATTCAAGTATATTCTAGTGTATTCTAGTATATTCTAGTGTATTCTAGTATATTCTAGTATATTCTAGTATATCCAAGTATATTCTAGTATATTCTAGCATATTCTAGTATATTCTAGTATATTGCAGTATATTCTACCATATTCTAGTATATTCTGGTATATTCTAGTATATCCGAGTATATTCTAGTATATTCTAGTGTATTCTGGTATATTCTAGTGTATTCTGGTATATTCCAGTCTAGTTTAGTATATTCTAGTATATTCTGGTATATTTTAGTATATTCTAGTATATTCTGGTATATTATAGTATATTCTAGTATATTCTGGTATATTCTAGTATATTCGAGTATATTCTAGTATATTCTACTATATTCTAGTATCTTCAAGTATATTCTAGTATATTCTATTCCATTCTAGTATATTCTAGTATATTCTGGTATATTCTAGTGTATTCTAGGATATCCTAGTATATTCTGGTATATTCGAGTATATTCTAGTATATTCTAGTATATCCTAGTATGTTCTGGTATATTCTAGTATATTGTAGTATATTCTAGTATATCCAAGTATATTCTAGTATATTCTAGCATATTCTAGTATATTCTAGTATATTCGAGTATATTCTACCATATTCTAGTATGTTCTAGTATATTCTAGTATATTCTAGTGTATTCTAGTATATTCTAGTATATTCTAGTATATTCGAGTATATTCTAGTATATTCTAGTATATTCTAGTATATTTGAGTATATTCTAGTATATTCTAGTATATCCAAGTATATTCTTGTATATTCTAGCATATTCTAGTATATTCTAGTATATTCCAGTATATTCTACCATATTCTAGTATATTCTGGTATATTCTAGTATATCCGAGTATATTCTAGTATATTCTAGTATATTCAAGTCTATTCTAGAGTATTCTAGTATATTCTAGTGTATTCTAGTATATTCAAGTATATTCTAGTATATTCTAGCATATTCTAATATATTCTAGTATATTCTGGTATATTCTAGTATATTCTAGTGTATTCTAGTATCTTCAAGTATATTCTAGTATATTCTAGCATATTCTAGTATATTCTAGTATATTCTGGTATATTCTAGTATATTCGAGTATATTTTAGTATATTCTAGTATATTCAAGTATATTCTAGTATATTCTAGCATAGTCTAGAATATTTTAGTATATTCTAGTATATTCTAGTATATTCGAGTGTATTCTAGTATATTCTAGTATATCCAAGTATATTCTAGTATATTCTAGCATATTCTAGTATATTCTAGTATATTCCAGTATATTCTACCATATTCTAGTATATTCTGGTATATTCTAGTATATCCGAGTATATTCTAGTATATTCTAGTATATTCAAGTCTATTCTAGAGTATTCTAGTATATTCTAGTATATTCTAGTATATCCAAGTATATTCTAGTGTATTCTAGTATATTCTAGTATCTTCGAGTATATTCTAGGATATTCTAGTATATCCAAGTATATTCTAGTATATTCTAGCATATTCTAGTATATTCTAGTATATTGCAGTTTATTCTACCACATTCTAGTATATTCTAGTATATTCTAGTGTATTCTGGTATATTCTAGTGTATTCTGGTACATTCTAGTGTTGTTTAGTATATTCTAGTATATTCTGGTATATTCTAGTATATTCTAGTATATTCTGGTATATTCTAGTATATTCTAGTATATTCGAGTATATTCTACCATATTCTAGTATATTCTGGTATATTCTAGTATATCCGAGTATATTCTAGTATATTCTAGCATATTCTAGAACATTCTAGCATATTCTAGTATATTCTAGTATATTCTAGTGTATTCTGGTATATTCTAGTGTATTCTGGTATATTCTAGTGTAGTTTAGTATATTCTAGTATATTCTGGTATATTCTAGTATATTCTAGTATATTCTGGTATATTCTAGTATATTCTAGTATATTCTGGTATATTCTAGTATATTCTAGTATATTCTAGTATATTCTAGTATATTCAAGTATATTCTAGTATATTCTATTCCATTCTAGTATATTCTAGTATAAACTGGTATATTCTAGTATATTCTAGTATATCCTAGTATATTCTGGTATATTCTAGTATATTCTAGTCTATTCAAGTATATTCTAGTATATTCTAGTATATTCTAGTGTATTCTAGTATATTCAACTATATTCTAGTATATCCTAGCATATTCTAGTATCTTCTAGTATATTCTAGTATATTCTATTATATTCTAGTATATTCGAGTATATTCTAGTATATTCTAGTATATCCAAGTATATTCTAGTATATTCTAGTATATTCTAGTATATTCGAGTATATTCTAGTATATTCTAGTATATCCATGTATATTCTAGTATATTCTAGCATATTCTTGTATATTCTAGTATATTCCAGTATATTCTACCATATTCTAGTATATTCGGGTATATTCTAGTATATTCTAGTATATTCAAGTATATTCTAGTGTATTCTAGTATATTCTAGTGTATTCTAGTATATTCTAGTGTA
>CAJYYI030000510.1:0-10002 GCA_913789915.3 Sphecodes monilicornis
GAATATACTAGAATATACCAGAATATACTAGAATATACTAGAATAAACCATAATATACTAGAATATACTAAACTACACTAGAATATACCAGAATACACTAGAATATACCAGAATAGACTAGAATATACTAGAATATACTAGAATATGCTAGAATATACTAGAATATACCAGAATATACTAGAATATACTAAAATATACTAGAATATACCAGAATACACTAGAATATACTAGAATATACTAGAATATGCTAGAATATAGTAGAATACACTCGAATATACTAGAATATACTTGAATATACTTGAATATACTAGAATATACTAGAATATACTAGAATATACCGGAATATACTAGAACATTTTAAAATATACTAGAATATACCAGAATACACTAGAATATACTAGAATATACTCGAATATACTAGAATATACTAGAATATACCAGAATATACTAGAATATACTAGAATATGCTAGAATATACTAGTATATACTTGAATATACTAGAATACACTAGAATATACTAGAATGTACTAGAATATACTTGAGTATACTAGAATATACTAGAATATACTCGGATATACTAGAATATACCAGAATATACTAGAATATGGTAGAATATACTGCAATATACTAGAATATACTAGAATATACTTGGATATACTAGAATATACTAGAATATATTTGAATATACTAGAATATACTAGAATATAATAGAATATACCCGGATATACTAGAATATACCAGAATATACTAGAATATGGTAGAATATACTGCAATATACTAGAATATACTAGAATATTCTTGGATATACTAGAATATACTAGAATATACTCGAGTATGCAAGAATATACCAGAATATACTAGGATATACTAGAATATGCTACAATATACTAGAATATACTTGAAAATACCAGAATACACCAGAATATACTAGAATATACTAGAATATACTTGAATAGACTAGAATACACTAGAATATACTAGAATATACTAGAATATACTTGAATATACCAGAATACACTAGAATATACTAGAATATACCAGAATATACTAGAATATACTAGAATATAATAGAATATACCCGGATATACTAGAATATACCAGAATATACTAGAATATACTAGAATATACTAGAATATACTAGAATAGTCTAGAATATACTAGAATATACTAGAATATACTTGAATATACTAGAAAATACTAGAATAAACTCGGATATACTAGAATATACCAGAATATACTAGAATATGGTAGAATATACTGCAATATACTAGAATATACTAGAATATGCTAGAATATACTAGAATATACTTGGATATACTAGAATATATTAGAGTATACTCGTATATACTAGAATATGCTAGAATATACTTGAATATACTAGAATATAATACAATATACCCGGATATACTAGAATATACAAGAATATACTAGAATATACTAGTATATACTAGAATAGACTAGAATATACTAGAATATACTAGAATATACTTGAATATACTAGAAAATACTAGAATATACTCGGATATACTAGAATATACCAGAATATACTAGAATATGGTAGAATATACTGCAATATACTAGAATATACTAGAATATCTAGTATATACTAGAATATACTTGGATATACTAGAATATACTAGAATATACTCGTATATACTAGAATATGCTAGAATATACTTGAATATACTTTAATATACTAGAATATAATAGAATATACCTCGGATATACTAGAATATACCAGAATATACTAGAATATACTAGAATATACTAGAATAGACTAGAATATACTAGAATATACTAGAATATACTAGAATATACTAGAATATACCAGAATATAATAGAATATGGTAGAATATACTGGAATATACTAGAATATACAAGAATATGCTAGAATATACTAGAATAGACTAGAATATACTAGAATATACTAGAATATACTTGAATATACTAGAAAATACTAGAATATACTCGGATATACTAGAATATACCAGAATATACTAGAATATGGTAGAATATACTGCATATACTAGAATATACTAGAATATGCTAGAATATACTAGAATATACTTGGATATACTAGAATATACTAGAATATACTCGAATGTACTAGAATATGCTAGAATATACTTGAATATACTTGAATATACTAGAATACACTAGAATATACTAGAATATACTAGAATATACTTGAATATACTAGAATATACTAGAATATACCAGAATATAATAGAATATGGTAGAATATACTGGAATATACTAGAATATACAAGAATATGCTAGAATATACTAGAATATACTAGAATATACTAGAATATACTAGAATATACTGGAATATACTAGAATATGCTAGAATATACCAGAATATACTAGTATATACTAGAATATACTAGAATACACTACAATATACTTGAATATACTAGAATATGCTAGAATATACTCGAATATACTAGAATATACCAGAATATACTAGAATATATTAGAATATACTTGAATATACTATAAAATACTAGAATATACTGGGATATACTAGAATATTCCAGAATATACTAGAATATGGTAGAATATACTGCAATATACTAGAATATACTAGAATATGCTAGAATATACTAGAATATACTTGGATGTTCTAGAATATACTAGAATATACTCGAATATACTAGAATATGCTAGAACATACTTGAATATACTTGAATATACTAGAATACACTAGAATATACTAGAATATACTAGAATATACTTGGATATCCTAGAATATACTAGAATATACTAGAATGTACCAGAAAATACTAGGATATACTAGACTATACTAGAATATACTAGAATATACTAGAATATACAAGAATATGCTAGAATATACTAGAATATACTTGGATATAATAGAATACACTAGAATATACTAGAATAGACTAGAATATACTAGAATATACTAGAATATACTTGAATATACTAGAAAATACTAGAATATACTCGGATATACTAGAATATACCAGAATATACTAGAATATGGTAGAATATACTGCAATATACTAATATACTAGAATATGCTAGAATATGCTAGAATATACTTGGATATACTAGAATATACTAGAATATACACGAATGTACTAGAATATGCTAGAATATACTTGAATATACTTGAATATACTAGAATACACTAGAATATACTAGAATATACTTGAATATACTAGAATATACTCGAATATACCAGAATATACTAGGATATACTTGAATATACTAGAATATACCAGAATATACAAGAATATACCAGAATACACTAGAATATACTAGAATATACCAGAATATACTAGAATATACTAAAATATACTAGAATATACCAGAATACACTAGAATATACTAGAATATACCAGAATATACTAGAATATACTAAAACATACTAGAATATACCAGAGTACACTAGAATATACTAGAATATACTAGAATATGCTAGAATATAGTAGAATACACTCGAATATACTAGAATATACTAGAATATACCAGAATATACTAGAATATACTAGAATATGCTAGAATATACTAGTATATACTTGAATATACTAGAATACACTAGAATATACTAGAATGTACTAGAATATACTTGAGTATACTAGAATATACTAGAATACACTCGGATATACTAGAATATACCAGAATATACTAGAATATGGTAGAATATACTGCAATATACTAGAATATACTAGAATATACTTGGATATACTAGAATATACTAGAATATACTTGAATATACTAGAATATACTAGAATATAATAGAATATACCCGGATATACTAGAATATACCAGAATATACTAGAATATGGTAGAATATACTGCAATATACTAGAATATACTAGAATATTCTTGGATATACTAGAATATACTAGAATATACTCGAGTATGCAAGAATATACCAGAATATACTAGGATATACTAGAATATGCTACAATATACTAGAATATACTTGAAAATACCAGAATACACCAGAATATACTAGAATATACTAGAATATACTTGAATAGACTAGAATACACTAGAATATACTAGAATATACTAGAATATACTTGAATATACCAGAATACACTAGAATATACTAGAATATACTAGAATATGCTAGAATATAGTAGAGTACACACGAATATAGTAGAATATACTAGAATATAGTAGAATATACTAGAATATACTAGACTATGCTAGAATATACTAGAATATACTTGAATATGCTAGAATATACTAGAATATACTTGGATATACTAGAATACACTAGAATATACTACAATATACTATAATATACTAGAATATACCAGAATATACTAGAATATACTAGAATATAATAGAATATACCCGGATATACTAGAATATACCAGAATATACTAGAATATACTAGAATATACTAGAATATACTAGAATAGTCTAGAATATACTAGAATATACTAGAATATACTTGAATATACTAGAAAATACTAGAATAAACTCGGATATACTAGAATATACCAGAATATACTAGAATATGGTAGAATATACTGCAATATACTAGAATATACTAGAATATGCTAGAATATACTAGAATATACTTGGATATACTAGAATATATTAGAGTATACTCGTATATACTAGAATATGCTAGAATATACTTGAATATACTAGAATATAATACAATATACCCGGATATACTAGAATATACCAGAATATACAAGAATATACTAGAATATACTAGTATATACTAGAATAGACTAGAATATACTAGAATATACTAGAATATACTTGAATATACTAGAAAATACTAGAATATACTCGGATATACTAGAATATACCAGAATATACTAGAATATGGTAGAATATACTGCAATATACTAGAATATACTAGAATATCTAGTATATACTAGAATATACTTGGATATACTAGAATATACTAGAATATACTCGTATATACTAGAATATGCTAGAATATACTTGAATATACTTTAATATACTAGAATATAATAGAATATACCCGGATATACTAGAATATACCAGAATATACTAGAATATACTAGAATTTACTAGAATAGACTAGAATATACTAGAATATACTAGAATATACTAGAATATACTAGAATATACCAGAATATAATAGAATATGGTAGAATATACTGGAATATACTAGAATATACAAGAATATGCTAGAATATACTAGAATAGACTAGAATATACTAGAATATACTAGAATATACTTGAATATACTAGAAAATACTAGAATATACTCGGATATACTAGAATATACCAGAATATACTAGAATATGGTAGAATATACTGCAATATACTAGAATATACTAGAATATGCTAGAATATACTAGAATATACTTGGATATACTAGAATATACTAGAATATACTCGAATGTACTAGAATATGCTAGAATATACTTGAATATACTTGAATATACTAGAATACACTAGAATATACTAGAATATACTAGAATATACTTGAATATACTAGAATATACTAGAATATACCAGAATATAATAGAATATGGTAGAATATACTGGAATATACTAGAATATACAAGAATATGCTAGAATATACTAGAATATACTAGAATATACTAGAATACACTACAATATACTTGAATATACTAGAATATACTAGAATATACTCGAATATACTAGAATATACCAGAATATACTAGAATATATTAGAATATACTTGAATATACTAGAAAATACTAGAATATACTGGGATATACTAGAATATTCCAGAATATACTAGAATATGGTAGAATATACTGCAATATACTAGAATATACTAGAATATGCTAGAATATACTAGAATATACTTGGATGTTCTAGAATATACTAGAATATACTCGAATATACTAGAATATGCTAGAACATACTTGAATATACTTGAATATACTAGAATACACTAGAATATACTAGAATATACTAGAATACACTTGGATATCCTAGAATATACTAGAATATACTAGAATGTACCAGAAAATACTAGGATATACTAGACTATACTAGAATATACTAGAATATACTAGAATATACAAGAATATGCTAGAATATACTAGAATATACTTGGATATAATAGAATATACTAGAATATACTAGAATAGACTAGAATATACTAGAATATACTAGAATATACTTGAATATACTAGAAAATACTAGAATATACTCGGATATACTAGAATATACCAGAATATACTAGAATATGGTAGAATATACTGCAATATACTAGAATATACTAGAATATGCTAGAATATGCTAGAATATACTTGGATATACTAGAATATACTAGAATATACACGAATGTACTAGAATATGCTAGAATATACTTGAATATACTTGAATATACTAGAATACACTAGAATATACTAGAATATACTAGAATATACTTGAATATACTAGAATATACTAGAATATACCAGAATATACTAGAATATGGTAGAATATACTGGAATATACTAGAATATACAAGAATATGCTAGAATATACTAGAAAATACTAGAATATACTAGAATATACTAGAATATACTAGAATATACTGGAATACACTAGAATATACTAGAATATACTCGAATATACTAGAATATACTAGAATATACTAGAATATACTAGAATATACTTGAATATACTTGAATATACTAGAATATACTAGAATATAATAGAATATACCCGGATATACTAGAATATACCAGAATATACTAGAATATACTACAATATACTAGAATATACTAGAATAGACTAGAATATACTAGAATATACTAGAATATACTTGAATATACTAGAAAATACTAGAATAAACTCGGATATTCTAGAATATACCAGAATATACTAGAATATGGTAGAATATACTGCAATATACTAGAATACACTAGAATATGCTAGAATATACTAGAATATACTTGGATATACTAAAATATACTAGAATATACTCGTATATACTAGAATATGCTAGAATATGCTTGAATATACTTCAATATACTAGAATATAATACAATATACCCGGATATACTAGAATATACCAGAATATACTAGAATATACTAGAATATACTAGAATATACTAGAATAGACTAGAATATACTAGAATATACTAGAATAGACTAGAATATACTAGAATATACTAGAATATACTTGAATCTACTAGAAAATACTAGAATAAACTCGGATATTCTAGAATATACCAGAATATACTAGAATATGGTAGAATATACTGCAATATACTAGAATACACTAGAATATGCTAGAATATACTAGAATATACTTGGATATACTAAAATATACTAGAATATACTCGTATATACTAGAATATGCTAGAATATGCTTGAATATACTTCAATATACTAGAATATAATACAATATACCCGGATATACTAGAATATACCAGAATATACTAGAATATACTAGAATATACTAGAATATACTAGAATAGACTAGAATATACTAGAATATACTAGAATATACTTGAATATACTAGAAAATACTAGAATATACTCGGATGTACTAGAATATACCAGAATATACTAGAATATGGTAGAATATACTGCAATATACTAGAATATACTAGAATATGCTAGAATATACTAGAATATACTTGGATATAATAGAATATACTAGAATATACTAGAATAGACTAGAATATACTAGAATATACTAGAATATACTTGAATATACTAGAAAATACTAGAATATACTCGGATATACTAGAATATACCAGAATATACTAGAATATGGTAGAATATACTGCAATATACTAGAATATACTAGAATATGCTAGAATATGCTAGAATATACTTGGATATACTAGAATATACTAGAATATACACGAATGTACTAGAATATGCTAGAATATACTTGAATATACTTGAATATACTAGAATACACTAGAATATACTAGAATATACTAGAATATACTTGAATATACTAGAATATACTAGAATATACCAGAATATACTAGAATATGGTAGAATATACTGGAATATACTAGAATATACAAGAATATGCTAGAATATACTAGAAAATACTAGAATATACTAGAATATACTAGAATATACTAGAATATACTGGAATATACTAGAATATACTAGAAAATACTAGAATATACTCGGATGTACTAGAATATACCAGAATATACTAGAATATGGTAGAATATACTGCAATATACTAGAATATACTAGAATATGCTAGAATATACTAGAATATACTTGGATATAATAGAATATACTAGAATATACTAGAATAGACTAGAATATACTAGAATATACTAGAATATACTTGAATATACTAGAAAATACTAGAATATACTCGGATATACTAGAATATACCAGAATATACTAGAATATGGTAGAATATACTGCAATATACTAGAATATACTAGAATATGCTAGAATATGCTAGAATATACTTGGATATACTAGAATATACTAGAATATACACGAATGTACTAGAATATGCTAGAATATACTTGAATATACTTGAATATACTAGAATACACTAGAATATACTAGAATATACTAGAATATACTTGAATATACTAGAATATACTAGAATATACCAGAATATACTAGAATATGGTAGAATATACTGGAATATACTAGAATATACAAGAATATGCTAGAATATACTAGAAAATACTAGAATATACTAGAATATACTAGAATATACTAGAATATACTGGAATACACTAGAATATACTAGAATATACTCGAATATACTAGAATATACTAGAATATACCAGAATATACTAGAATATACTTGAATATACTAGAATATACTAGAATATACTAGAATATACTAGAATATACCAGAATATACTAGAATATACTAGAATGGAATAGCATATATTAGAATATACTTGAATATACTCGAATATACTAGAATATACCAGAATATACTGGAATATACTAGAATATACCAGAATATACTTGAATATACTAGAATAAACCATAATATACTAGAATATACTAAACTACACTAGAATATACCAGAATACACTAGAATATACCAGAATAGACTAGAATATACTAGAATATACTAGAATATGCTAGAATATACTAGAATATACCAGAATATACTAGAATATACTAAAATATACTAGAATATACTTGAATATACTAGAATACACTAGAATATACTAGAATGTACTAGAATATACTTGAGTATACTAGAATATACTAGAATATACTCGGATATACTAGAATACACCAGAATATACTAGAATATGGTAGAATATACTGCAATATACTAGAATAAACTAGAATATACTTGGATATACTAGAATATACTAGAATATACTCGAATATGCAAGAATATACCAGAATATACTAGAATATACTAGAATATGCTAGAATATACTAGAATATACCAGAATATACTAGAATATACTAAAATATACTAGAATATACTTGAATATACTAGAATACACTAGAATATACACGAATGTACTAGAATATGCTAGAATATACTTGAATATACTTGAATATACTAGAATACACTAGAATATACTAGAATATACTAGAATATACTTGAATATACTAGAATATACTAGAATATACCAGAATATACTAGAATATGGTAGAATATACTGGAATATACTAGAATATACAAGAATATGCTAGAATATACTAGAACATACTAGAATATACTAGAATATACTAGAATATACTAGAATATACTGGAATACACTAGAATATACTAGAATATACTAGAATATACCAGAATATACTAGAATATACTTGAATATACTAGAATATACTAGAATATACTAGAATATACTAGAATATACCAGAATATACTAGAATATACTAGAATGGAATAGCATATATTAGAATATACTTGAATATACTCGAATATACTAGAATATACCAGAATATACTGGAATATACTAGAATATACCAGAATATACTTGAATATACTAGAATAAACCATAATATACTAGAATATACTAAACTACACTAGAATATACCAGAATACACTAGAATATACCAGAATAGACTAGAATATACTAGAATATACTAGAATAT
>CAJYYI030000511.1:0-25158 GCA_913789915.3 Sphecodes monilicornis
TACATTTCAGTATATTCTTGTACATTTCAGTACATTTCAGTATATTCTTGTACATTTCAGTACATTTCAGCATATTTTGTACATTTCAGTACATTTCAGTATATTCTTGTACATATCAGTACATTTCAGTATATTCTTGCACATTTCAGTACATTTCAGTATATTCTTGTACATTTCAGTACATTTCAGCATATTTTGTACATTTCAGTACATTTCTGTATATTCTTGTACATTTCAGTACATTTCAGCATATTTTGTACATTTCAGTACATTTCAGTATATTCTTGTACATATCAGTACATTTCAGTATATTCTTGCACATTTCAGTACATTTCAGTATATTCTTGTACATTTCAGTACATTTCAGCATATTTTGTACATTTCAGTACATTTCAGTATATTCTTGTACATTTCAGTATATTCTTGCACATTTCAGTACATTTCAGTATATTCTTGTACATTTCAGTACATTTCAGTATATTCTTGCACATTTCAGTACATTTCTGTATATTTTGCACATTTCAGTACATTTCAGTATATTCTTGCATATTTCAGTACATTTCAGTATATTCTTGCATATTTCACTACATTTCAGTATATTCTTGTTCATTTCAGTATATTCTTGTACATTTCAGTACATTTCAGCATATTTTGTACATTTCAGTACATTTCAGTATATTCTTGTACATTTCAGTACATTTCAGCATATTTTCTACATTTCAGTACATTTCAGTATATTCTTGTACATTTCAGTACATTTCAGCATATTTTCTACATTTCAGTACATTTCAGTATATTCTTGTACATTTCAGTACATTTCAGCATATTTTGTACATTCTTGCATATTCTTGTATATTCTTGCACATTTCAGTACATTTCAGTATATTCTTGTACATTTCAGTACATTTCAGCATATTTTGTACATTTCAGTACATTTCAGTATATTCTTGCACATTTCAGTACATTTCAGTATATTCTTGTACATTTCAGTACATTTCAGTATATTCTTGCACATTTCAGTACATTTCAGTATATTTTGCACATTTCAGTACATTTCAGTATATTCTTGCATATTTCAGTACATTTCAGTATATTCTTGCATATTTCACTACATTTCAGTATATTCTTGTACATTTCAGTATATTCTTGTACATTTCAGTACATTTCAGTATATTCTTGTACATTTCAGTACATTTCAGCATATTTTGTACATTTCAGTACATTTCAGTATATTTTTGCACATTTCAGTACATTTCAGTATATTCTTGTACATTTCAGTACATTTCAGTGTATTGTTGTACATTTCAGTACATTTCAGTATATTCTTGCACATTTCAGTACATTTCAGTATATTCTTGCATATTTCAGTACATTTCAGTATATTCTTGCATATTTCACTACATTTCAGTATATTCTTGTACATTTCAGTATATTCTTGTACATTTCAGTACATTTCAGTATATTCTTGCACATTTCAGTACATTTCAGTATATTCTTGTACATTTCAGTACATTTCAGTATATTCTTGTACATTTCAGTACATTTCAGTATATTCTTGTACATTTCAGTACATTTCAGCATATTTTGTACATTTCAGTACATTTCAGTATATTCTTGTACATATCAGTACATTTCAGTATATTCTTGTACATTTCAGTACATTTCAGTATATTCTTGTACATTTCAGTACATTTCAGCATATTTTGTACATTTCAGTACATTTCAGTATATTCTTGTACATTTCAGTACATTTCAGTATATTCTTGTACATTTCAGTACATTTCAGCATATTTTGTACATTTCAGTACATTTCAGTATATTCTTGTACATATCAGTACATTTCAGTATATTCTTGCACATTTCAGTACATTTCAGTATATTCTTGTACATTTCAGTACATTTCAGTATATTCTTGTACATTTCAGTATATTCTTGTACATTTCAGTACATTTCAGTATATTCTTGCACATTTCAGTACATTTCAGTATATTCTTGTACATTTCAGTACATTTCAGTATATTCTTGTACATTTCAGTACATTTCAGTATATTCTTGTACATTTCAGTACATTTCAGCATATTTTGTACATTTCAGTACATTTCAGTATATTCTTGTACATATCAGTACATTTCAGTATATTCTTGTACATTTCAGTACATTTCAGTATATTCTTGTACATTTCAGTACATTTCAGCATATTTTGTACATTTCAGTACATTTCAGTATATTTTTGCACATTTCAGTACATTTCAGTATATTCTTGTACATTTCAGTACATTTCAGCATATTTTGTACATTTCAGTACATTTCAGTATATTCTTGTACATATCAGTACATTTCAGCATATTTTGTACATTTCAGTACATTTCAGTATATTCTTGTACATATCAGTACATTTCAGTATATTCTTGTACATTTCAGTACATTTCAGTATATTCTTGTACATTTCAGTACATTTCAGCATATTTTGTACATTTCAGTACATTTCAGTATATTCTTGTACATATCAGTACATTTCAGTATATTCTTGCACATTTCAGTACATTTCAGTATATTCTTGTACATTTCAGTACATTTCAGTATATTCTTGTACATTTCAGTACATTTCAGCATATTTTGTACATTCTTGCATATTCTTGTATATTCTTGCACATTTCAGTACATTTCAGTATATTCTTGTACATATCAGTACATTTCAGTATATTCTTGTACATTTCAGTACATTTCAGTATATTCTTGTACATTTCAGTACATTTCAGTATATTCTTGTACATTTCAGTACATTTCAGCATATTTTGTACATTTCAGTACATTTCAGTATATTCTTGTACATATCAGTACATTTCAGTATATTCTTGTACATTTCAGTACATTTCAGTATATTCTTGTACATTTCAGTACATTTCAGCATATTTTGTACATTTCAGTACATTTCAGTATATTCTTGTACATTTCAGTACATTTCAGTATATTCTTGTACATTTCAGTACATTTCAGCATATTTTGTACATTTCAGTACATTTCAGTATATTCTTGTACATATCAGTACATTTCAGCATATTTTGTACATTTCAGTACATTTCAGTATATTCTTGTACATATCAGTACATTTCAGTATATTCTTGTACATTTCAGTACATTTCAGTATATTCTTGTACATTTCAGTACATTTCAGCATATTTTGTACATTTCAGTACATTTCAGTATATTCTTGTACATATCAGTACATTTCAGTATATTCTTGCACATTTCAGTACATTTCAGTATATTCTTGTACATTTCAGTACATTTCAGTATATTCTTGTACATTTCAGTACATTTCAGCATATTTTGTACATTCTTGCATATTCTTGTATATTCTTGCACATTTCAGTACATTTCAGTATATTCTTGTACATTTCAGTACATTTCAGTATATTCTTGTACATTTCAGTACATTTCAGTATATTCTTGTACATTTCAGTACATTTCAGCATATTTTGTACATTTCAGTACATTTCAGCATATTTTGTACATTTCAGTACATTTCAGTGTATTGTTGTACATATCAGTACATTTCAGTATATTCTTGCACATTTCAGTACATTTCAGTATATTCTTGTACATTTCAGTACATTTCAGCATATTTTGTACATTCTTGCATATTCTTGTATATTCTTGCACATTTCAGTACATTTCAGTATACTCTTGTATATTTCAGTACATTTCAGCATATTTTGTACATTTCAGTACATTTCAGTGTATTGTTGTACATATCAGTACATTTCAGTATATTCTTGTACATTTCAGTACATTTCAGTATATTCTTGTACATTTCAGTATATTCTTGTACATTTCAGTACATTTCAGTATATTCTTGTACATTTCAGTACATTTCAGCATATTTTGTACATTTCAGTACATTTCAGTATATTCTTGTACATTTCAGTACATTTCAGCATATTTTGTACATTTCAGTACATTTCAGTATATTCTTGTACATATCAGTACATTTCAGTATATTCTTGTACATTTCAGTACATTTCAGTATATTCTTGTACATTTCAGTACATTTCAGCATATTTTGTACATTTCAGTACATTTCAGTATATTCTTGTACATATCAGTACATTTCAGTATATTCTTGCACATTTCAGTACATTTCAGTATATTCTTGTACATTTCAGTACATTTCAGTATATTCTTGTACATTTCAGTACATTTCAGCATATTTTGTACATTCTTGCATATTCTTGTATATTCTTGCACATTTCAGTACATTTCAGTATATTCTTGTACATTTCAGTACATTTCAGTATATTCTTGTACATTTCAGTACATTTCAGTATATTCTTGTACATTTCAGTACATTTCAGTATATTCTTGTACATTTCAGTACATTTCAGCATATTTTGTACATTTCAGTACATTTCAGTATATTCTTGTACATATCAGTACATTTCAGTATATTCTTGTACATTTCAGTACATTTCAGTATATTCTTGTACATTTCAGTACATTTCAGCATATTTTGTACATTTCAGTACATTTCAGTATATTCTTGTACATTTCAGTACATTTCAGTATATTCTTGTACATTTCAGTACATTTCAGCATATTTTGTACATTTCAGTACATTTCAGTATATTCTTGTACATTTCAGTACATGAATATACTGAAATGTACTGAAATGTACTGAAATGTGCAGTATATTCATGCACATTTCAGTACATTTCTGAAATGTACTGAAATGTACTGAAATGTGCATGAATATACTGCACATTTCAGTACATTTCAGTACATTTCAGTATATTCATGTACTGAAATGTACAAGAATATACTGAAATGTACTGAAATGTACTGAAATGTGCAGTATATTCATGCACATTTCAGTACATTTCAGTACATTTCAGTATATTCATGCACATTTCAGTACATTTCAGTATATTCTTGCATATTTCAGTACATTTCAATATATTCTTGCATATTTCACTACATTTCAGGATATTCTTGTACATTTCAGTATATTCTTGTACATTTCAGTACATTTCAGTGTATTGTTGTACATATCGGTACATTTCAGTATATTCTTGCATATTTCAGTACATTTCAGTATATTCTTGCATATTTCACTACATTTCAGTATATTCTTGTACATTTCAGTATATTCTTGCACATTTCAGTACATTTCAGTATATTCTTGCACATTTCAGTACATTTCAGTATATTCTTGTACATTTCAGTACATTTCAGTATATTCTTGCACATTTCAGTACATTTCAGTATATTTTGCACATTTCAGTACATTTCAGTAAATTCTTGCATATTTCAGTACATTTCAGTATATTCTTGCATATTTCAGTACATTTCAGTATATTCTTGCATATTTCACTACATTTCAGTATATTCTTGTACATTTCAGTATATTCTTGTACATTTCAGTACATTTCAGTATATTCTTGTACATTTCAGTACATTTCAGCATATTTTGTACATTTCAGTACATTTCAGTATATTCTTGTACATATCAGTACATTTCAGTATATTCTTGCACATTTCAGTACATTTCAGTATATTCTTGTACATTTCAGTACATTTCAGTGTATTGTCCCCCCAGGGGGCTTACCTTCGGGTAAGTACGGGTTTGACGTCCCCGGGGCCCCGAGTCCGTAATCCTGTAGTGTGATCTACCGTGCTCAGAGGATGTATGGCTCTACGAAGTGGGTCGTAAACGGTGACCTCCAGATACCTGGCGCCCTCTGGTTGAATTCTAGCCTTATCGCTGCAAGCCGGCTCTCCAGCGATGGACATTTATCCGAGCACTCTCGTGGGAACAAAATGAATACTAACTACATAAAACAAACAAATCGAAAAGGAAATTCCAAATCATCGTTTAGCATAGCGGATACACCAGATTTTTCGTCAAGCTCACCGATCTCTCTCGGTGGTAAGAGGAAGAAGATTGATTATGAAAGAGTACAGCTTCCAAAGATTGCAAGTAGAAATCTATTTAACCGTTTCTTAGTGATTACTGCGGAACATGACGATTTTAGAACGATGAGCCCTTTTGCAATCATGAAGGAGATTAGAAAATTAGTGGGACCTGTGAAGAATGTAAAAAAAATGAGGGATGGATTACTCGTTGAAGTTGAAAACGAAGCGCAATCCAATAAACTCCTCAGTATTAGTATCTTCAATAACCTGGCCGTGACAGTTGGTCCACATCGGACCTTAAATTATTGTAAAGGTGTCGTCACCTGCAGAGACTTGATGAATTGTACAACCAATGAAATACTAGAGAATCTTAAGGATGAAGGTGTCATTGATGTAAAACGCATAACCATGAAACGAAGTGGTGAAATTTCGAATACAGCATCTCTTATTCTCACTTTTGACACCCCGTCGCTACCTGAATCTATAAAAGTAGCGATGTATAATTTACGTGTACGGCGCTACGTTCCTGCCCCAAACAGATGTTTCCGATGCCAAAGGTACGGTCACTTTGCCTCCTCCTGTAAAGGGGAACAAATTTGTGTATGTGGCAAGCCCCCTCATGAGGGACAGCAATGCGTTTTTCCTTTTGTCTGTGTAAACTGCACAGGTAATCACATATCCTCCTCTAAAAACTGTCCAATTTATCTGGATGAGTTTGCAATACAAAAGCTACGGGTTGAGAACAATATAACATACGCTGAGGCTAAACGCACCCTTCGACCAAGACTTGCATTCACCCAAAAAAGCTTTGCAAACACAGTTAAATCGCAAGATACACCCAGCAATATAGACTCACTGGTCTCCTGTCTTATACCAAAATTAATAAAAGCCGTTGATGCCCACATTGAACAAGTCATGAATAAGATACGAACAACCATAGAAAACCAAAATAAATCAAGCCTGAACTCCTATACGCCCGAAACACGGCCCCACATTAACCCATCACTCAAGCCAATTTCTGAAACTCATATAAGTAAAAAGAAAACAACAGATACTCCTGCAAACGATCTAAAAACAGCAAGTAAACACTCATCTGCACCCTCCCCCATGGATACATCTGAAAACAATAGCCAGTCGAACGAAAATCTCCCGGATTCGCACACCGCAAAAGCTCCTATACGATCTAAAACACAACACAAATCGAAAGATCAAACCCCCGAAGCCACAGACCTGCACGCGAACCGAAATAGAAATGCACTGGAATCAATAGGAAAAAAAGAACTTGAATCGGGAGACACAACTCATACAGCAGTAAACTCTTCCGAATCCGAAGAAGAAATAATCAGCAGAGTCTGGGACAAGCGTCGAATGACTCCCCCAAATAAAGATTGGATGTCAGATTACTTTGAGGATGCGGGTAAACCAAGGTCTAAGAAGCAAATATGAATAAACAAACCTATAATATTTTACAGTGGAATTGCAACGGATTAATAAGGCATTTTTCTGAATTAAAACTTCTGACCAACACATTCCAACCTTATTGTATATCACTCCAAGAAACACACCTTAAACCCCGCGATGCTCCTACCTTCAGAGGTTATAGCATTTTCAGAAAAGATGATATGACAAGTAGCTATGCTAAAGGAGGCACGGCTATCCTATTACACCGTTCCTTTTTAGCTAAAGAAATAAAACTCCAATCGGCGTTACAAGCCGTAGCTATTAAAATATTGGCTCCGTTGAAACTCACCATATGCTCTTTATACCTGCCTCCGAATGATAATTGGAGTTTAAATGACCTCCTGCAACTAATCTCGGAACTACCAACCCCTCTCGTTCTAACCGGAGATTTCAATGCTTGGAATACGATGTGGGGATCTAATTCCACTAACGAGCGTGGGAAACTGGTAGAGGAAGCTCTCGACATTTATAATCTAGCCATACTAAATTCAGGCGAACACACCCATCTTAGTCTTGGACACAGAACATTCTCTGCCATTGACTTGTCTATATGCAGTCCTTCTCTGTTTCACAGATTGCAATGGAACCCTGCAGAACTCCTCTATGGCAGTGACCATTTCCCGATACTTATCTCCGACAACACGCCACAAATCATCCATACAAATCCGTCCAATTGGTGTCTCCAAAAAGCAAACTGGGAAGGTTTTCAAAGAGACTTTTCTCTACAGCAACCATCTGGTAGTATAGAAGCTGACTTAGAGCAAATATCATCAGCAATACTCGAAGCAGCAAAGCACAACATCCCAGTATGTAAACCTCGAGCAAAACACATTGTGCCCTGGTGGACTGACTCAGTTAAAAAAGCGATAAAAGAAAAAAAGGCAGCTTTTAACCGATTCAAAAAATATCCAACGGCGGAAAACTTTATAATATTCAAAAAACTACGGGCCACTGCAAGACGTGAAATATTACAATCAAAACGGGAATGCTGGCACCAATACGTCAACACAATTACCAACTCTACATCTAGTGCTGAGGTATGGAGAAAAATCAGAATTATTAATGGCAGACCATACTGCAATCATATCCCTGCAATTCAGATCAACGATAATCTCATCACAGAATGTAACGAAATAGCAGAGATAATGGCAGACTATTTTAAAAACGTTTCGAGCAACAGTAACTTATCAGAAACTTTTCAACAGACAAAATCTGATCTGGAAAAACCGCTAGACTTTAACACATCTGAAATTAAAAACTACAACCGCCCTTTCTCACTCTCTGAAATGGAACACGCAATCCAATCTTCTCGTAAATCCTCCCCTGGACCTGATAATATACCATACGAAATGATCAAAAGATTACCTGAAACTGGCAAACGTGCCCTGTTAGACATGTATAACCTAGTCTGGGAAACTGGATCATATCCACAACAGTGGAGCGAAGCCATAATTATACCCATCTTAAAAATAGGTAAAGACCAAACCCAACGAAACAACTACCGTCCAATTTCTTTAACATGTTGCCTAAGCAAAATCCTAGAGAAAATGGTGAACTACCGCCTGGTATGGACCCTAGAACACTTAAAATTATTCTCAAAATACCAATGTGGTTTTCGAAAACATCACTCCACATCGGACTGCCTAACACATTTGGAAAATATAATAATCACCAACTTAGAATGTAAATTACACACTACAGCAGTCCTGCTAGATCTGGAAAAAGCATATGATACAACCTGGAGATATGGCATACTTCAAACTTTACACAAGTGGAATATTAGGGGAAATTTACCATTATTCATCAAAAGTTTTCTTAACAACAGACAGTTCAGAGTTCGCGTTAACGGCAGTATCTCCTCAATGAGAACTCAAGAAAATGGAATACCACAAGGATCCACGTTATCTGTAACATTGTTCGCAATAGCAGTAAACGATATCATCAACCAAATAGAAGAACCTGTAGGAAAATGCATGTATGTTGATGACTTGCTAATATTCTCCTCTGGCAACAACATTAATACTATTAATAAACAATTACAATCAACTGTCGATAAGCTACTAACCTTCACACAAGCTAGAGGTTTTAAGTTCTCCACCACAAAATCAAAATGCATACACTTCTGTCGCAAACGCAATCACGACCGAGGAGAACTAAAAATAGGAAAAAACACAATTGAGTTTGTAAACGTGGTTAAATACTTAGGAATTTATTTCGATAGTAAATTAAATTTTCATTACCACATAGACACACTGGTAGATAAATGCAAAAAGAAACTAAACCTCATAAAATGTCTGTCCAGTATAAACTGGGGCGCAGACCGCGAAGCCCTATTGAAAATCTACAGATCCTTAATTCTCTCACGGATTGACTATGGAGTAGCAGCCTACTCTAGCAGCTCTAAATCTAACCTCCAGAAACTCGATGGAATCCATAACATGGGTATTAGGTACGCTATAGGGGCATTCAGAACTAGCCCCGTACAAAGTTTATACTGTGAATCGGGAATAGAACCACTAAACATTAGGCGCGAGAAAATCCTCTTGAAATACGCAACAGAAATTCAGGCAAAACGATCTCATTTAAACCACGATATCTTCTCCGACAGCTGCTTCATGCAAGACTGTGGAAAAATAAAATCATCAGCATCGCGTGCAATAACAAAACTCAAGCAATCGAATATAAATACCCAAAATGTCACTCCCATTAACATCTACCAAACCCCACCATGGATAATAAGTGAATTAAAATACCATGACGAATTGACGGAGTTCAACAAGGAAAACACGAACAGTCTCACCTTTAACACGGTCTTTCAGGACATCGTAAATAGTTACAGAGACAAAGTATGTATATATACAGACGGGTCCAAAACCAATGCAGGAGTGGGCTATGCGTTTTGCATAAATGGAGAAACTCACTCTTGGTCTAAACCAGGAATATCAACGATATATACAGCAGAGCTCCATGCAATCTGGAGAAGCCTGCAGTTTTTTTCTTCAACTTCTCCTCAGTCTGTCGCTATCATATGCACAGACTCTTTGAGCTCAATCATTAGCATCAAGGATCGTTTCTCGACAAATAGTCTAATACATAACATCAACACATTGATCCACAACATACGGGAGGTGGGTAAGGATGCTATTTTTGTTTGGACACCAGCACACGTTGGCATTCATGGAAATGAAATGGCCGATAACGCAGCTAAACTCGCAGTACAAAATGGAGAATTTGACCGCGAACTCAGTATTGATGACATTAAAACTCAGATAACACAATATAGCAAAGATAACTGGCAAAACATTTGGCACCAATCAAACTCACAGTTAAAAGAAGTCAAACCTACCGTGGACAAATGGCACCAGCCTGAGCAATTAGATCGTAGGGAAAGTGTGGTCCTGACGAGGGTGAGGATAGGCCACTGTCGCTTTTCCAGGAAATATTTATTTTGTAAGGAAAACCCGCCAATCTGTAGAACGTGTAATAGCCCTTTGACAATAAAGCATGTACTAATGGAATGCACACAATTCATATCTCAAAGAGCAAAATATAAAATACGCAACATGCTCAAGGAAACTTTATCCGACGCAGACGCAATAGTTAATTCAACCATACCATTCCTGAAACATACAAAATTCTTCAACGAAATCTGATGGGGCAAAAATTACAAGGACATTGTAAATTATCAGATGTGCGAGATATCAATCACAGCAAGAAGACACTATTTATTATAACAATTATTATTATCATTACCTTTGCTACCTTTATTAATTCTATTAACCAGCAAATGCAAATGTGTTATTTTTGGTTTAGTTGCGCATACTAACGTTTGCGTGGTACAAGTAGTTATTTATAGTTTGTTTTAGTCTACATAAGAATCTATATCCATTACTCCTGAGTATTACCAAATCTACCAATGGATAACTCAGTAACTTTTCACTTTTAACATTTATGTTATCCCGGCTATTATGCTACGGTACTATACTACATAGAATTATCATTTATGTTACGTTACACGACTTTAGTTAATTATGTAATACTGCGTTTCTTAATTTCTTATTTGTTTTGGCCAATGACCAGTGCAGTCGAGGCCTGTTCAATTAATTCAATTCAATTCAATTCAGTATATTCTTGTACATATCAGTACATTTCAGCATATTTTGTACATTTCAGTACATTTCAGTATATTCTTGTACATATCAGTACATTTCAGTATATTCTTGTACATTTCAGTACATTTCAGTATATTCTTGTACATTTCAGTACATTTCAGCATATTTTGTACATTTCAGTACATTTCAGTATATTCTTGTACATATCAGTACATTTCAGTATATTCTTGCACATTTCAGTACATTTCAGTATATTCTTGTACATTTCAGTACATTTCAGTATATTCTTGTACATTTCAGTACATTTCAGCATATTTTGTACATTCTTGCATATTCTTGTATATTCTTGCACATTTCAGTACATTTCAGTATATTCTTGTACATATCAGTACATTTCAGTATATTCTTGTACATTTCAGTACATTTCAGTATATTCTTGTACATTTCAGTACATTTCAGCATATTTTGTACATTTCAGTACATTTCAGCATATTTTGTACATTTCAGTACATTTCAGTGTATTGTTGTACATATCAGTACATTTCAGTATATTCTTGCACATTTCAGTACATTTCAGTATATTCTTGTACATTTCAGTACATTTCAGCATATTTTGTACATTCTTGCATATTCTTGTATATTCTTGCACATTTCAGTACATTTCAGTATACTCTTGTATATTTCAGTACATTTCAGCATATTTTGTACATTTCAGTACATTTCAGTGTATTGTTGTACATATCAGTACATTTCAGTATATTCTTGTACATTTCAGTACATTTCAGTATATTCTTGTACATTTCAGTATATTCTTGTACATTTCAGTACATTTCAGTATATTCTTGTACATTTCAGTACATTTCAGCATATTTTGTACATTTCAGTACATTTCAGTATATTCTTGTACATATCAGTACATTTCAGTATATTCTTGCACATTTCAGTACATTTCAGTATATTCTTGTACATTTCAGTACATTTCAGTATATTCTTGTACATTTCAGTACATTTCAGCATATTTTGTACATTCTTGCATATTCTTGTATATTCTTGCACATTTCAGTACATTTCAGTATACTCTTGTACATTTCAGTACATTTCAGCATATTTTGTACATTTCAGTACATTTCAGTGTATTGTTGTACATATCAGTACATTTCAGTATATTCTTGCACATTTCAGTACATTTCAGTATATTCTTGTACATTTCAGTACATTTCAGCATATTTTGTACATTTCAGTACATTTCAGTATATTCTTGTACATTTCAGTACATTTCAGTATATTCTTGTACATATCAGTACATTTCAGTATATTCTTGCACATTTCAGTACATTTCAGTATATTCTTGTACATTTCAGTACATTTCAGCATATTTTGTACATTTCAGTACATTTCAGTATATTCTTGCACATTTCAGTACATTTCAGTATATTTTTGCACATTTCAGTACATTTCAGTATATTCTTGTACATTTCAGTACATTTCAGTGTATTGTTGTACATTTCAGTATATTCTTGCACATTTCAGTACATTTCAGTATATTCTTGCATATTTCAGTACATTTCAGTATATTCTTGCATATTTCACTACATTTCAGTATATTCTTGTACATTTCAGTATATTCTTGTACATTTCAGTACATTTCAGTATATTCTTGCACATTTCAGTACATTTCAGTATATTCTTGTACATTTCAGTACATTTCAGCATATTTTGTACATTTCAGTACATTTCAGTATATTCTTGCATATTTCACTACATTTCAGTATATTCTTGTACATTTCAGTATATTCTTGTACATTTCAGTATATTCTTGTACATTTCAGTATATTCTTGTACATTTCAGTATATTCTTGTACATTTCAGTATATTCTTGTACATTTCAGTATATTCTTGTACATTTCAGTATATTCTTGTACATTTCAGTATATTCTTGTACATTTCAGTATATTCTTGTACATTTCAGTACATTTCAGTATATTCTTGTACATTTCAGTACATTTCAGCATATTTTGTACATTTCAGTACATTTCAGTATATTTTTGCACATTTCAGTACATTTCAGTATATTCTTGTACATTTCAGTGTATTGTTGTACATTTCAGTACATTTCAGTATATTCTTGCACATTTCAGTACATTTCAGTATATTCTTGCATATTTCAGTACATTTCAGTATATTCTTGCATATTTCACTACATTTCAGTATATTTCACTACATTTCAGTATATTTCACTACATTTCAGTATATTCTTGTACATTTCAGTATATTCTTGTACATTTCAGTATATTCTTGTACATTTCAGTACATTTCAGTATATTCTTGTACATTTCAGTACATTTCAGCATATTTTGTACATTTCAGTACATTTCAGTATATTCTTGTACATATCAGTACATTTCAGTATATTCTTGCACATTTCAGTACATTTCAGTATATTCTTGTACATTTCAGTACATTTCAGCATATTTTGTACATTTCAGTACATTTCTGTATATTCTTGTACATTTCAGTACATTTCAGCATATTTTGTACATTTCAGTACATTTCAGTATATTCTTGTACATATCAGTACATTTCAGTATATTCTTGCACATTTCAGTACATTTCAGTATATTCTTGTACATTTCAGTACATTTCAGCATATTTTGTACATTTCAGTACATTTCAGTATATTCTTGTACATTTCAGTATATTGTTACGTCCCGCGAGTCAATACGCGGAAAAATATATATTTTTCCCGGATTACCGCGGAGGAAGACGTTTATTATGCAACTTTTGGCTCACGCGACACGTACGTTCGTCGTATAACCGGGTCTCGCGAATGCGCGTACGGGCGGCTTACAATTAGCACTCACCGTGTAGAATTACTTATTAATTGTAACGTGGAGGAGTTGCGAGAGTGGAAAGGCGATCCTCGGTGATGCGTCTGTATAGCTCGTGGCGCGGATCCTGGGCCGGAATCCTGGATACGTCGTGAAGAATGGGCTCGAGTGTTAGAGGTATCAAGGATGTCCACGAAGTCCTCTGGACCTCAGGAGTGATTGCGGGCAACGTCTCTGCTGTGCAGCTGGCCTTAGAATCGACGATGCGAATTCGAAGGTCCGTCACGACGTGAGACGAACGGATCTCAGGCAGGCGCGCTACACCGAGATTCGCGAAGTACACGGGCTCGTTACTACTGTGCAAACGTTTCAGCTTCTTAAGCTGGTATCTGCGACCGGCACGTTTCGGCATCTAACGTCCTTTCCTTTAGATCAAATTGAATTTACACCGAATTAGATTCTCTTACAAGTCGAGCGTTATTGGTGAGCTCCTGACACTTGTTCAAGAATATAATGTCTCTAGGTTAAGAAGATACTTTGTTATACACCGAGCATTCTGGGTGAGCTCCTGGCGTGTGTACCGAAGTATAATGATATTAGCAATCTCGGAATTATTACTATAACGAATGTTAATTAGGACGCTTGATGATCACTGAGTTGAAAATGAATTGGAAACGATGTATTAGGTAAAATATAGTATATTCAAATAACTGGTAAAATACAACTTAAAGCAAATGGATACAATGTAGTACTAAATCTAATTATAAGTAACGATATAGAATGCAAGATATAGAAAATGAGTTTGGAATAGAAATGCGACTGAGTCCGAGAGACGGCGATTCTCGTTGGAGCTCAGGAATTAGGACTGTGCTTGGCCGAAGCCGGAATAGAAGTGATCGGTCTGGACGCTGCACGGACCTCGATCGCTCGCTCGCTCGCTAGGCCAGTGGTGGGGCGGCCAGAAGAGTGGGGACGGTGCTAGAGTGGGGGAAGCGCGCGTGAGTGGGGCTCGCTTAACGGCGATGACGTACTCAGGCGCGCTTTCGGTACGCTCGCGCGCTTGAAATATGGAACTTAGAAATTATGGATGATTTGCAGGTTTTACAGTGGTTGCAGAGAAATGGTAGGTACGTCGGTAAGTATGAGCGCGATTATAAGATATAGACTATGTCGGTAAGTATGAATGAGATAAGTATGTACAATATAAGGTAAGTATAGATGTAGAAGGTAAGTATAAGGTAAGTATAAAATATTACATTATCGATAATAGGTAAGGCAGAGAATATGAATATAAGGTAAGTATAAATGTATATATATCTATCTTAAAACTAACGCAATACGTCGTCGGACGTAACACCTCCCCCCTCGGAGCGAAAAATAATTTCGCAGAAATTATTTTTCCTCGTCCTGATCAGGGAAGAGTTGTCTCCTTATTTTCCTATAGTTAACAAAATTTGGTGACTTAATTATGCACGATTCGAGTTGATCGTCTTTTGGTTTAGCGGGTTCGATTGTTACCGGGACATTGTCTATCGTGATGCACTCGGTGGGTGGATTTTTGGGGGCCACTTCATTGTTCGCACTTTCACTGTTTTTGTCTTTCAGGTAAAGGCAGAAGTGGGTTAATGCACTCCACATTGCGGCCAGCAATTGGATACCGCACCCGTACGCTGCGTGCAAAGCGATACCATTCAATATAGTGTTCACGCACAATTTCACAAGACGGAAAATTATGTACAGTCCGATAATTCCCGAAAACACTGAACCGAACTGTATGAAACCACTCCAGATTCGTCGTCCTGTACTTTCAGCGATGTTCTCCAACGTGGCTTCATCCATGAGGCCAAGCAAATTGACGGAGCCGCTGGCGTACGTTCTGCCTGAAGCACCCTGTGCTAAGGTATTGATCACTGCGATTTTCTCGACTGGAAACATTATGTGATCATTGAGTTTTTTAATATCTTCTTGCGAATAGATTCCTCCACTCGCGAGGTTTGCTGGGTTGGTATACTTCCAGGAGGATTTGCTGAGTGGCTGCAACGGTGTTGGCGGCACTGTTTCCACTGGGCGTGGCGTCAGTTTGTACCACGTCCCATGGATGCGGAAGGTAGGTGCAATTAGTTCGTTACACTCCCTTTTGGTTCCAACGGTAGTCAAAATTCTCGTGCGAGGTGTAAGGAAATACGACGAATTCCGACACGTGACCGGCAATTCGTCGAAACAGTCTGTGGATTTCCGTAAGGTGCACTGAATTGGAATGCACTTCACGACGTGGATGGCTTCGCCGGACTGGATCGCCATATAACCCGGTTCCTTTGCCAGCGTCGTGGCCACTTCTGCTGGTGCGACGTTGATCAAGGCGACAGCATTTTTAAGGATTTGGCGTTCCAGTTTACATTTTTGCTTCACCAGGTCCTTGTAGAGGTTCGTAATTTGTGCTCGAATATGTTTTTCAATATAGACAAATTTAGTATTGACGTAAGTAAATATGTCCAAATTGTTTACTTGAGTTTTCCGGGTGAATTTAAACTTTCCTTCGATATCGGTTTCCAGGATCAAGAGCTTGGGATGCTCGGTTTTAACGAGCGTGTAACCACAAGCAGACGTGCGGCCTGCGCTGGTGAGAGCGAATGCTATATCGCCCGATGTGACGGTGTACGTGGTGATGGAATTGCTGTTCTGCGATTTCGTTTTGGCGGCCTTTCCTTCGAAGAGAACTTCATATTCTCCGAAGTGACACTGATCCGCCGGGATGCTGCGCCAGAAGGAGTAGCCATCTTCGTTGTCCATGCAGTATTCTTTGCCCAGGGAGCAACGTTGGCCGGAAGGTAACAAGATTTCGTTTGTGGACAGCTGTATCGGGGCTTGGAAATTCTTCAGCGTTATTTTTATTACGGCTTGGACAACCACATTGTCCCAGGTACCGTAAGGATCGCTGTAGGTTGTGCCTTTGCAGGATCCGTCCTGTAGGATAGCGCCGGCGAGGGTGGCACTGCGAGTGGTCGAGGAATTTCCGAGCAGGCCGGAGATCTGGACCGATGGAGGCAGGAACATCATCCCTGAATTCTGCATGGTTCTGCAGACGTCCAATGGCGTGGACAGGATGTACTGCTGCCTTCCGTTATTAACGACGGATGTGTGGGAGTGCATGCCGCAGTAATAGATGGTACGATCTATCTCGACTTTGCACTGGGTAACCGCTGTCTCCTCGAAGTCAATTATCTGAAGTAATTGCACACTGACATCCTTCGTAACTGGTTGGTCGTCGGTGATGTCGCATGCAGGCTTATCGACTGTAGAGAACGTAGTGGTGTTCAGTGTTGAACCGCCGCAGTCGTAGCCGATGAGGGCTGAGGCTGACTGGACGATGGTAAAGATGAGGAGAGCCGAAGTGGTCTTCATGGTGTCTCGTTGTTGAATGGGCTGCTCGGCCCGCAGTTCCTGCACGGTCCTGAATCGCTCGCTGTCGTTTCGGCGCGCGGGGGTGGGGAGGTGACTCATACACGCGATAACATTAACGCGGTGACGCGCGTGTTTGAGTTTGTCCGTGTGGACGACGCGGGAACCGTTCTTAAGTCTAATTCGGACGTTCTTGTCGCCTAGGGTTTCTAAAACCTCGAATGGTCCCAAATATTCGTCATCGAATTTTGACTTTCGGGGTTCTTTAAGTAGATAAACGTTGTCTCCGACGGAAAAGGTTTGGACATTGGTTCTACGATCGTAATATGCCTTCGAACGATGCTTGGCGGAGTTAAGATTATCTCTGGCCTTTTCAGTAGTATTTTGGATTTTGAATTGTAGGTCTCGCAAATAATTATTGTAGGATTCGTCGGATGCGTCAAGCGTTTGTGAGTTAGCCGATGGTGTTCGCGCCAATGAACCGAAAACAAGCTCATGAGGTGTAAAGAGCGTGCCCTCGTGAACGCTCGTATTATATGCGAATGTGGCTAGAGGAGTCCATTCGTCCCAATTACCGCGGCTAATATACTGTTTGAGGTACTCGGTCAGTACGTGATGTGATCGTTCTATAGAGCCGTTGCTCTGGGGTCGGAATGCGGTGGTTTTATATTGAGCGATTCTAAATTTCTTCGCGACGTTACGCATAAGAGTGCTAAGAAAATTCGTGCCTTGATCGGTTAATATGGCCTTCGGGGCGCCGAACCTACATATCAACTCCCTAATGAAGGCGTCGGCTATCTCGATAGCACCCGCGGTTTTCAATGGAACAGCTAAGGAATACTTTGTCAATAGGTCTTGCATCGTGAGGATATAGGTGTAACCTGAGGCTGTGGTGGGGAGAGGACCTACGATATCCATGGATATCTTATCGAAAGCGTGTCCGGGCGTGTCGGTAATTGTCATCGGTTGTCTCGTTTTTACTCTGACCAGCTTTTTCTTCTGGCAGTCTGTGCAATTGTTGACGAAGTCTTGCGTTTCGCGTTTGAGCGTTGGCCAGAAATATTTTTCACGAACGCGACGGTATGTTTTCGTGATGCCCTTGTGACCGGCGAAGGCAGAGCTGTGATTTTCGATCAGTATATCGGGCCTTTGATCCACAGGTGGAATGACAACTTCGTGGGAACACGCGAAAATTTGTGTTGTCGTGGTAGAAAATAGTTCGATTAAAAGATATTGTAAATTTGGCCATGTAACGTCGTCTAAGTTGGCTTTCGAAATGCTAAAAGAGCTTAGTTGTAATTCAATGGTTACGTTGAGTAGGGATCGTAGAGACTCTATAATATCGTCGCGAGAAGCAGAATGTAATGCAGAGGATTTGATAGGAAGCAGAATTAGTTTTTTGTTAGCGAGATTGAAAACTTTTGCTCGGCATAATGTAAAATCCGAGCACTTAGGAATTTTTCCGGCCACAGCCAGGTCGATTCCGCCGGTGTCGCATGGCTGTCCGTCCGTTGCAATAAAGGTTACTAAATTGTCGTTTCTCATTATCAGTCTATCTCGCGTATGTATTATCGTGCGTTTCGTCTGTGAGGTAGGTATGTCGTTGGATTCTATCAGTGCTTCGTCCTCGTCGTCCGTGCTTGTGGGCGTGCCCGAGGTCGAGGTAGGCTTTCTTTCGATAGGTGGAGAAGTAGGGAACGATGGCGGATTGGAAGTGGAGGGAGAACGAAGTGGTGCTGGGGAGGACGAGCGAGAGCGAGAAGTGGAGGGAATGGGAGAGGGAGATCGCGATGGCGGCCGATGCGTGACGGGATGCTGCAATGGCGGCCGCTCGTTGCTGATTGGAGTGGGCGTGGTTAAAGAGGACGAAGGAATGGCGTCGAAAATGTCGGAAGAATTAGAATCGGACGCGATAGGAAGGGCGGATACGGGATTTCGGGAGAGTGCATCTGCATTAAGATTAGTTTTGCCGGTCTTATAGATGATTTTGTAATCGAATTCTGCCAGCTTGAGACGCCATCGAAGGAGTCGAGATGTAGGATCTTTCACCGAGTTCATCCATACCAGGGGTTGGTGATCGGTGATCAGATTAAATTTATGCCCATAAATATATGGTCGGAAATGTTGAACGCAGTAGATTATCGCGAGGCATTCTTTCTCGATGGTTGAATAATTTAATTCGGCGCCGTGTAGAAGACGTGAAGCGTAGGCTATAGGGCGATCTTTTCCCGGTTCATCCTGACTTAATATACCTCCAACAGCGTAGCCGGAGGCATCGGTGGTAATATTAAATTCTTTGCTGTAATCGGGATATTGTAGCAACGGTTCTGTTGTTAAAATATTCCGGAGAGTGCAGAAGGCATCCTCCTGGGCCTGTTTCCATTCGAATTTAATGTCTTTCTTTAATAGTGCTGTTAGCGGTTTAGAAATATGTGAAAATTTTGCAATGAACCGTCGATAATAACCTGCGAGACCTAGAAATTCGCGCAGACTTTTCAGACTTTTGGGCCGCGGAAAATCCTTAACGGCAGAAATCTTTTTAGGGCACGGCTTCACGCCGTCCTCGCCGATAACGTGCCCCAGGTAGGCCACTTCGCGATGAAGAAATCCGCACTTCGACGGCTGTAATTTTAAACTCGCCTCTCGCAACCTCCGCGCCAGCTTGTCGAATTTACTTTTGTGCTCTGCAAGGCTCCTAGCGTAAATAACAATATCGTCTAGATATACGAAGAGTTCTGAGCCTTGCAGGCCTGATAGGACGCTATCCATTAAGCGTTGGAAAGTGGCGGGAGCATTGCGAAGGCCGAACGGCATGCGTTTAAACTCGTAATGGCCGTACGGGGTTGAGAACGCGGTCTTCGCGGCATCGCTCGAATGCATCCCGATCTGATGAAACCCGTTTGCCAAATCGAAAACGCTAAAGTATTTTGCGCTGCCCAGCTGGTCCAAGATCTCAAGGATGCTGGGGAGCGGATATGCGTCGGGAATCGATTTCTCATTCAGCGCCCGAAAATCAATGACCATACGCCACTTTTTGTTGCCCTGCGCGTCGGACTTCTTAGGCACTATCCACAAGGGGCTGTTGTACGGAGACTTAGAAGGAGCGACGATATTTTGTTCTAATAATTCCTTCATTTGTTTATTTATCTCCTCCTTGTGGATAGGCGGATAGCGGTACTGCTTAACATGCACCGGGATCTCGTCGGTCGTGACGATCTTATGCTCTACGGCATTTGTTTTTCCCAGATAATCGCCGGGGAGATGGAAGAGGTCGTGATGACTTTGAATTAGTAAACGAACATGTTCTCTCTCTTCTTCGCCGAGGTGATCGGAACTAATTATGTCCATTATCTCCTTATAGCGAGAGTCGGAGGAACAAGAGTCAAAATTGACTGTGAGACACGCTCGCGTGTCGGAATTGAATTTTGGGCTCGCGTCGGTGCCCGAGATAGTAGAAATTGAATTTGAAATTGAATTTAGATCTTCGGAGAGATCGATATTTTGAATATTGTCGATTGTCACGATTCTCTCGACCTCCTCCAGCTCCATGTGCGGCATGGGGATGTCGATCGACTCGTCGGTTGTGTTCACGCATTTTATGATGATGCGATTGTCGACGATTCGCGTGAGGCAGTGGGGGACAAGAACGCCCGGTGCTAATTCCCGTTTCGAAACGTATCCCGTTTCCGGACCGGTGGCGCTTGCCGCAACGTACGCTGCCATGCGAGGGGCTATACGACATCGCAATTGTGACTCGAAAGGAAACTCGTTTCCTTGCCAAATCATCTCGTGTCGGCGGTACGAAATTTCGGCTCCTTGTGAAAGAAAAGCCGATCCCAAAATTCCGTCCGCAGGGATTGGGAAGGCTTCGGAAACGACGTGGAATTCCACGGCGATTCCAGCGATGGTAATAGCGGTTGAGCCCAAAGTTGCGACGCTTCCGTCAGTAATCCCGGCAATGTTTATAGTATTGAACGTGTCGATGGCCACGCCCGGTCTCAAAGCGGTAATTTTTAATATATTCGGTTCCGCGCCGGTGTCTACCATGAATCTAATGTTCTCTACAAGCTCGGGGCACGTAACGGCAACGTATGGAACGGTGGTATCGGGCTTCAACGCGATTCGCGAAATTATTGTTCGCTCTGCTGTTCGTCTTGATTCGCGATCGCTCGTATCGGCTGCGGGCTTCGCGTCTCGATTGCCTCCCGTCGGTGATTCGCGGTGGACGGGAGGTTTTGCCCGTTTCCCGATGCCTGTTGCTCGCGCATTTTATTGTTATAATCCCTCTTACGACATTCGTGGATATCGTGTCCGGGAGTCTTGCAATAATTGCAGAATTTATTGTTCGAATTCGAACGAGGTGGATCGCTGCGTCTCTGGGGCGGCAAATATGTGTCACGAGGTTGTTTGTCGGTACCGTGACTCGGCGGTGCGTCACGGTACGATGGTCGCGCGCGATCAAAGGATGACTCGCTTTGTTGACGGTAAGACTGGGGACGGTCGGATGACGCAGCGAAGCGAGGAGGGTCGGTTTGTTTACTTGCTCGCGGCGGTTCGTACGCGTCCGCATACCTATCGCCGCGATAAGGTGACGGCGATCTGAAGCGCGATGATTCACCGCGGAAGTTATTGTTAGCGAATGTTTGTCTCTCACGAGCTGATTCGGCGAAGCGGACTTCACGATTATTTCGGCTGTAGCGCGACTTATCAAGCTCGAGTTCTTTGAAATATTCGATCGCGGTATCGAATATTTTCCCGAGAGATCTATCTTTGAAGGGGCGTACTTCCGCTCGAAGTTCGGGAATCAAACCGCGAATAAAACTGGTTTTCGTAAGATTCTCGATGTCGCGGATACTGGTAGGTTCGCTGTCGCAGTCGCGGATGGCTGATTTTAAATCTTTGACGCGGCTAATATAGTCTAGGATATGCTCGTGTTGCCGCATGAAAATGTTGGCTAATTCGCCTCTATAGTGGTCGACCGTGTGATGGGAACCGAACACGCTCTTTAGTCGGTTACAAATGCCGGCTACATCGTCTAAAAATTCATCTTCTACGGCGATGTATGCGCGGCCGCGCAATTTATTGATTATTAATTTTGCCAGAGTCGGCTCGGCATGGGGAGGAATTAAATCGTTCGCGCGTCGGCAAGCGCGTGTAAAATTTAATATTGAAATATTAGTCCCGTCGTAAGAAGGGATTGACTCGATTGCCGCGCGTATCGTCATACTTGCGCTTTCGTTTTCGGTTTCCATAGAAGTTGAATTTATGTTACGACGGGGGATCGCGCCTGGATTGTTACGCGGGGGAAGCAACGGTCGCGTTTCCAATTTTTGAACGCGATCTAGGATGACCGATAACTGAGTTCTCAGAGAGTCATTTTCGCGCGACAATTCCTCCTGTTCGTTTTTATTATTATTTTTAGACGCGGATTGCGTTTCTACCGTGGACAACCGTTCTATAAGAAGAGATATCTGATTTTTTAACGCGTCGTTCTCCCTTATTAACGCATCCTGTTCGTCATTTTTATTCTCCCGTGATTGCTGGTTTTCTAAATCGCTTAGACGGCCAAGTAAGAGGGACATTTGATCCTTTAAGGAGCTATTCTCCTGAGATAATTTTTCTCGCTCTTGGTTAAGGGAATTCTTCGCGAAATCGAGCTGCGTATCGAAATCAAGGCGATCTTGCTCGAGGCGCGCGGACTCCTCGCGTATACGAGCCTCCTTTTGGTTCAATCGATCTTGTAAGACGACTAACTCGTCCGCGGATAATTCGTGCGACTTTGAGCGCGTATTGTCTGCCGGTACCTTAGGCATTTTTCACGAGATATTGCTGTATCCCACCGCTGCCACCATAAATGTTACGTCCCGCGAGTCAATACGCGGAAAAATATATATTTTTCCCGGATTACCGCGGAGGAAGACGTTTATTATGCAACTTTTGGCTCACGCGACACGTACGTTCGTCGTATAACCGGGTCTCGCGAATGCGCGTACGGGCGGCTTACAATTAGCACTCACCGTGTAGAATTACTTATTAATTGTAACGTGGAGGAGTTGCGAGAGTGGAAAGGCGATCCTCGGTGATGCGTCTGTATAGCTCGTGGCGCGGATCCTGGGCCGGAATCCTGGATACGTCGTGAAGAATGGGCTCGAGTGTTAGAGGTATCAAGGATGTCCACGAAGTCCTCTGGACCTCAGGAGTGATTGCGGGCAACGTCTCTGCTGTGCAGCTGGCCTTAGAATCGACGATGCGAATTCGAAGGTCCGTCACGACGTGAGACGAACGGATCTCAGGCAGGCGCGCTACACCGAGATTCGCGAAGTACACGGGCTCGTTACTACTGTGCAAACGTTTCAGCTTCTTAAGCTGGTATCTGCGACCGGCACGTTTCGGCATCTAACGTCCTTTCCTTTAGATCAAATTGAATTTACACCGAATTAGATTCTCTTACAAGTCGAGCGTTATTGGTGAGCTCCTGACACTTGTTCAAGAATATAATGTCTCTAGGTTAAGAAGATACTTTGTTATACACCGAGCATTCTGGGTGAGCTCCTGGCGTGTGTACCGAAGTATAATGATATTAGCAATCTCGGAATTATTACTATAACGAATGTTAATTAGGACGCTTGATGATCACTGAGTTGAAAATGAACTGGAAACGATGTATTAGGTAAAATATAGTATATTCAAATAACTGGTAAAATACAACTTAAAGCAAATGGATACAATGTAGTACTAAATCTAATTATAAGTAACGATATAGAATGCAAGATATAGAAAATGAGTTTGGAATAGAAATGCGACTGAGTCCGAGAGACGGCGATTCTCGTTGGAGCTCAGGAATTAGGACTGTGCTTGGCCGAAGCCGGAATAGAAGTGATCGGTCTGGACGCTGCACGGACCTCGATCGCTCGCTCGCTCGCTAGGCCGGTGGTGGGGCGGCCAGAAGAGTGGGGACGGTGCTAGAGTGGGGGAAGCGCGCGTGAGTGGGGCTCGCTTAACGGCGATGACGTACTCAGGCGCGCTTTCGGTACGCTCGCGCGCTTGAAATATGGAACTTAGAAATTATGGATGATTTGCAGGTTTTACAGTGGTTGCAGAGAAATGGTAGGTACGTCGGTAAGTATGAGCGCGATTATAAGATATAGACTATGTCGGTAAGTATGAATGAGATAAGTATGTACAATATAAGGTAAGTATAGATGTAGAAGGTAAGTATAAGGTAAGTATAAAATATTACATTATCGATAATAGGTAAGGCAGAGAATATGAATATAAGGTAAGTATAAATGTATATATATCTATCTTAAAACTAACGCAATACGTCGTCGGACGTAACAATATTCTTGCACATTTCAGTACATTTCAGTATATTCTTGTACATTTCAGTACATTTCAGTATATTCTTGCACATTTCAGTACATTTCTGTATATTTTGCACATTT
>CAJYYI030000512.1:0-68582 GCA_913789915.3 Sphecodes monilicornis
AATTATGGTTACTACATAAATAATTATAATTACCAAGATAGACTGAAGCGCGCTAATTGTAAATAAAGTAAATGATTAATTGTAATTGGCAAAATAAACAAAAGAAGAATAATGGTAGTAATGTGAATAGTTATAATTACTAAATAAATAATTATAATTACCAAGATAGACTGAAGCGCAATAATTGTAAATAAGGTAAATGATTAATTGTAGTTGGCAAAATAAACAAAAGAAGAATAATGGTACTAAATAAATAATTATAATTACCAAGATAGACTGAAGCGCAATAATTGTAAATAAAGTAGATAATTAATTGTAATTGTGGAAATAAACGGAAGTAAAATAATTGTAATAAAGTAAATAATTATACTTACCAAACAAATGATTACAATTGTCAGAATAGACAGTAGTACGATACTTTAATTGTAATCGTCAAAATAAACAGCAGGAGAATGATTGTGAATAAAAACTAATTGTGATTGCTACAGGAATGATTATAGTTAGCAAAATAAACCGAAGAACAATATTTGTACATAAAGTAAACAATTATAATTATTAAGTAATTAATTGTAATTGTGGGTATAAACGGAGGTAGAATAGTTGTAGTAAAGTAAATAATTATAATTGCTAAATAAATAATTATAATTATCAAGATAACACGAAGTACAATACTTGTAATTGTAATTATTAAACAGTTAATAGTAATCGTGGAAATAACCAGAAGTAGGATAAATGTAGACAATTATTTTTATTAGGTAGGTGAATATAGTTATCGATAAAGTAAATAATTATAGTTATTAAGTAATTAGTTGTAATTATCGAAATAGGCCGAAGTAGAATAAATGTATTAAAGTAAATAATTATAATCACTAAATAAATAATTATAATTGCCGAAATAAACCGAAGAACAATGCTTGTGAGTAAAGTACGTAATTATAATTACTAACTAATTAATTGTAGTTGTCAAAATAAATGAAAGAAGGGTAATTGTAATTAAGTAAATAATTACAATTACCAAATAAACGATGATAATTACCAAAATAAACCGAATCGCAATACTTGCAAATGAAGGTGAATAATTATAATTACTAGGTAGTTAATTGTAATTGTCAAAATAAAAGAAGAAGAATATTTGTAAGTAATTATAATTATTGGATAGCTATTATAATTATCGAAGTAAGTGACGAGGAATAATTGTAAGTATCGAGGTAACCGTAATTGAACAAACTATAAAGGATTGTAATTTTTAAAATAATTACGATAATGAAAGTGAGCAGCAAGTGCGAAGTAACATAATACAGTAAATTAGGTAAATAAGTATAGCAATGATATAATAATCGAAATAATTACTTTAACGTACGGAGGAAAATCGAGATACAATAATGACGTGTATGAGCAGTGGAAGTGAATACTTACAATGTAATTAAATGAAATAAGAATACTAATATAATCGCGATGCGTATAATAATTGTATGTTTACTCGTCGAGAACTGACTCGGAACTGACTTCGCTGCTGCTGTGGCAGCCTTATTTAAAGGACGAGCGCGGACTTGAAGACGGTTACGTAACTTAGTAACCGCGTGCGAAAAGTCACGTAGGCCACTGGTCGAGAGGCACGTACGCCACTCGTTGTGGCCTCAAGGACACAGCCGGCACGTGTAGGAATTTGCATAGGCGTAATTCCTACTTATTTCAGCGAAACCATTGGCGTAACTATAATTTATTTCTGAACGATTTATATTCTCGTTTCCGACAATTGTTGATGATTGCTATTTGTTAAATAATCGTTCCTTGATTATAGTGATGCGTAAGTGTAAGGGCCCTATGCGTACACATATATGCGGAGTAACGACTCCTCGCGGTGTACAGGGGGTTACACATGTGATACGTGTATGCGGAGTGACGACTCCTCGCGATGTACAGGGTGTTACAGATGTGATACGTGTATGCGGAGTGACGACTCCTCGCGATGTACAGGGTGTTACAGAAGTGGTATGTGAGTGCGGAGTAACGACTCCTCGTTATGTACAGGGTGTTACAGAAGTGATACGTGTGTGCGGAGTAACGACTCCTTGTGGTGTACAGGGTGTTACAGAAGTGGTGTGTGGGTGCGGAGTAACGACTCCTCGTTATGTACAGGGTGTTACAGAAGTGATACGTGTGTGCGGAGTAACGACTCCTTGTGGTGTACAGGGTGTTACAAATGTGATACGTGTATGCGGAGTGACGACTCCTCGCGATGTACAGGGTGTTACAAGTGTGATACGTGTATGCGGAGTGACGACTCCTCGCGATGTACAGGGTGTTACAGAAGTGGTATGTGAGTGCGGAGTAACGACTCCTCGTTATGTACAGGGTGTTACAGAAGTGATACGTGTGTGCGGAGTAACGACTCCTTGTGGTGTACAGGGTGTTACAAATGTGATACGTGTATGCGGAGTGACGACTCCTCGCGATGTACAGGGTGTTACAGAAGTGGTGTGTGAGTGTACCTAGATCCAACGTCGGTGTGACGTCACACCTTACGCCTTAGGGGGATTTTCTTCCGGCTGGAGTTAGGGGGGGGCTGAATCTTGCGGTGCAGGTATGGTGAGCTGCGTGGCTGCCAGCGGTTGTTGGTGTTGTGGGGAGGGGGGGGGGGGGAATGGCCTCCGTTGTTTGGTCGAATTCCAACGCCGAAGTGGCGTCACACCTCATCCCTTAGGGCGGAAGGGGGGGCTGCGTGGGTTTTGGAGCTTCAGTTTTGCTCGCGGGGTCGGGCTGGCCGGATTCACGTGGGGGCTGGGAGGGGGTTTTACGACTGCTCCAGTGCTGAAGGGTGGTGCCCTGGTGTATGGGTGTGCTCTGTTGTCTGGAATGCCAACTTTGCCAAGGCTTTCGAGATCCTGAGGGAGCAGGGTCTGCAATCCAGTGGCGGCCTCTCCCTGCAGATATCCTTGCCACATCTGGAGCAGGCGTTCCGCATCGACCTCAGCATGTAGTGTATGTGAAACGCCTCCAGGGGTCCCTGGGGTGGGACGCATTGGGAGCAGAGCTCCCGGCCATCGTCGTCGGTGAATATCACCCCTTGGTAGCAGGTGTAATCGTCGTAGTAGGCCCTGTGCCGACTTGCCTTTTCCGCCGACGTGGTGGGAATGGGGGCGCCTCTGCACATGGCGGTTCAGGTGTTCTTCTGAAACTGGCAGAGGGTTGGTGATGTGTTTATTACTGGGGGTGGTTGGTGGGTTAGGTCTGGGTTGGAATAAATGGGGGGTGGGGGCTGTAGTTGTGGAATGGTGGTGGTGGGGGGGGGGGTGGCTTATGGTAGTAGGGTAATGGAAGGGGCTGTTGTAAAGGTTGGAACGGTGGTCTTTGTGGCTTTCTTCAGCTTGTTCGCATGAATTATTTTGTAGCCCCTCCTGGTTCGTATTTTTACATTGTTACTGGACAAGACGTCAGTAACCTCGTATGGGCCAGTATACTGTGCATCGAACTTGCCCTTCCTGGGTTCTTTTAGGAGGTAGACCTGGTCTCGTATTGCGAACGTCTGGGGGTTGGCTCGCCTATCGTATTGTTGCTTGGATCTCTCCTTGGCTGCGATGAGGTTTTGCCGGGCTTGGGTAAGGGTTTCCGAGATTTTTATTTGAAGTTCGCGGTAGTAGTCGTTGTATGACTCATTGCTTAGTTGAGCGAGTGACGTGTCGGAAGTTGGCACTCGGGCTAACGAGCCAAACACCAGCTCGTGGGGGGTGAAATTCGTTCCCTCGTGAACACTGGTGTTGTAGCTTAGCATGGCTAGGTTGAGCCACTTGTTCCAGTCGTTCTTCGTGATGTAATGTTTGAGGTATTCCGTCAGAACATGGTGTGACCTCTCGATTGATCCGTTACTCTGTGGGTGGTATGCCGTCGTTTGAAGGCGAGTGATTTTGAACCTTCTGGCTACTGCTTTCATCAAGGAGCTCGTGAAGTTCGCTCCCTGGTCGGTTAAAATGGCCTTCGGTATTCCGAACCGGCAAATTAGATGCTCGATGAAGGCGTCGGCGGTCTCGATGGCGCCTGTGCCTTTAAGTGGAGCAGCCAAGGAATATTTCGTGAGTAAATCTTGCATGGTAAGGATATACTCATGTCCTTCTGGCGTTGGTGGGAGGGGGCCGACAATGTCCATTGACACTTTGTCGAACGCACGGCCAGGTGTGTCCGTCAGTGTCATCGGGAGGCGCGTTTTGACCCGTGTCAACTTATTCAGCTGGCAGCTGGGGCAATTGTTCACAAATGCAGTGACGTCCGACTTCAAGGTCTTCCAGTAATACTTTTCCCTTATTCTTTTATAGGTCTTCGTGATGCCTTTGTGGCCGGCGTACGCGGAGACATGGTTTTCCGTGAGGATTTCTTGTCGTCTGTCTTCCGCCGGGATCTGTATTTCGTTGGAACAGAGGAAAATTCGTAGGGGGGTGGGGGCGAAGATTTCGATGATTGAGGCTTGGATATGGTGCCAGGGAACGTTGTCAAGGGGCGTCCTAGATATGGAGATTGAGGGAAGTTGGAGTTCTGTAACGACGTTGAACAGGGACCGGAGGCACTCGTTGACGTCATCCAGGGAGGCCTCGTGGAATGTCGTATGTTTTATTGGTAACTGTATGAGTTTGAAGGATCCGAGGTTGTTGACTTTGGCTCGGTGGAGGACGAGCTCGCGATCGGACGTGATTTTTCCTAGTCTGAATAGGTCCGCTGCTCCGGGGTCCACTGGTCGTCCGTCTTGTGTGATGAACAACACCAGGTTGTCGTGCCTCATAATGAGTCTGTCGCGTATATGGACAATCGTGCGCCTGCGGGTGTTTGCCTGGGGGTTTCCGGATTCGAAAATTGCATCATCCGAGCTGGTGTCTTCTTCGTCGTGAGTGGTGGGTTCAGCCGTGGGTAACGGGGAAAGTGAAGCTGTAGCGTCGGGGTTGTCAGGGGTGAGTGGGAGGGTCGGCGATACATGAGGGGGCGGCGACAAGATGCGTGAGTAGTGTAGATTTCCAGGGTACTGCGGTGTTTCGAAAGGTCGGGGGTGGGGTCGTGGGACTGGAGTCGACGTTGCCCTGGGTTCTTCCCTAACCGCAGACGGTGTCGGTGTAGGTAACGTAGAGTTTCCGAGCTCGCTTGACCGATTAAGCGGGGTGGGCATTTCGGTGGGGTACGTTCGACTTCGTGGCTGTGTTGTAGGGTAGTTTTCCAGGGGTAGGGGTGTTCGAGGGGAGTGTGAGGGGTGGAAGTTTTCTTCTGGAGTTAGCTCGGAGATTCGGCTGTCGATTGACTCCGAGGACGTGAGCGTGGTTCGCCATCGTAGGGGCGGGGGTTGGGAAAGGCGGTTCGGTCTGGATTCTTCCCTTGGAGAAGGTGCGGGGTTGGGGTTACGCCTTGAGACGGCGTCGAAGATGGGGCTGTTGGATGAGTCTGAGTTGAGGATTCGGGATGATTCGTTTGAGGCGTCCCGTGTGAGCGGGAGGACCACGGGGTTGCGTGACAGCGCGTCCGCGTTGGAGTTGGCTTTCCCGGGCTTGTACACGATGCTATAGTCGAATTCCGCTAGCTTTAGTCTCCACCTCAGTAGGCGGGATGTGGGGTCTTTGACCGAGTTCATCCAGACCAACGGTCGATGATCTGTGATGAGTTGGAACTTGCGACCGTATATGTACGGCCGGAAGTATTGGGTGGCGAATACGATGGCCAGGCACTCCTTTTCTATCGTGGCATAGTTTAATTCCGCTCCGTGCAGTATTCTGGAGGCGTAGGCGACTGGGCGATCCTTGCCAATGTCGCCTTGGCTTAAGACGGCGCCTAACGCGTATCCGGAGGCATCGCACGTGACGTTGAAGGGAAGTGAGAAGTCCGAGTACTGCAGGACCGGTTCCTTGCATAGGGCGGAGCGGAGCGTCGAGAATGCCCGTTCCTGATCGGGGCCCCACGTGAACTTGGTGTCCTTGGTGAGGAGGCGCGTTAATGGTTTTGAGATGTGGGCGAATTTGTCGATGAAGCGCCTGTAGTATCCTGCGAGTCCCAGGAATTCGCGGACGTTCCGCGCGGTTCGGGGTCTTGGATAGTCTCGGACGGCTTCGATCTTCTTCGGGCATGGTCGGACACCATCTTCGCTAATTTGATGGCCCAGGTAGGCCACTTCCTTGTGTAGGAACCCGCATTTAGATGGCTGGAGCTTGAGGTTCGCCTCTCGTAAGCGGCGTGCTAATTTTGTGAACTTAGAACGGTGTTCTTCGAGGGTGCGGGCGTATATGACGATGTCATCTAGGTAAACGAAGAGTTCGTTTCCTTGGAGGCCGCAAAGAATTGTATCCATCAATCGTTGAAACGTGGCTGGCGCGTTCTTCAGGCCGAAGGGCATCCGGTTATATTGGTAATGCCCAAATGGCGTAGAGAAGGCTGTCTTGGCGGCATCTCCCTTTTCCATGCCGATTTGGTGGAATCCGCTGGCGAGGTCGAAGACGCTGAAGTACCTGGCGCTACCGAGCTGGTCGAGAATTTCATTTATGCTCGGGAGGGGGTACGCATCCGCTACTGACTTTTCGTTTAGGGCGCGGTAGTCGATTACCATGCGCCATTTCTTGTTGCCGTGCTCGTCCGGTTTCTTGGGCACGATCCATAGGGGCGAATTGTATGGTGAATTGGAGGGGGCGACGATGTCGTTGGCGAGCAGTTCGCGCATCTGGCGGTCGATTTCTTCTTTGTGGACCGGCGGGTAGCGATATTGTTTGGTGTGGACGGGGGTGTCGTCGGTGGTGGGGATTTTGTGAGTGACCGCGTTAGTTTTTCCAAGGCGGTCCCCTTGTAGATGGAAGAGGTCGTGGTTTTCGCGTAAGAGGGACTCGACGTGGTCGACTTCATCGGGGTTTAAATGATTCATCGGTATGGTTTCGAGTAGTTCGTGCATGCGAGCTGCAAGGGTTCCGAGGGGAGAGGGGTTTGGTGCTGATTCTACTTTGAATGTTGACGCGGTGTGGTCTTCGGGGGTTGGTTCGCGAAGGGGTTGCACGGTGAGTGCCACGGTGTCGTAAAGGGTGCTACGCTGGGGTTCGCTCGAAGTAAGTTCGCGGTTGGGATGGGGCTTAGGGGCGAAATTGGGGTTAGTGTTGGGCTCTGAACTTGAAATGGTAATTGAATTGGGGTTTGCGTTGAACTCGGAAGTAGACTTAGGGTTAGAATTGGGGTTTGCATTGGTTTTAAAAATAGGCACAGGGTGGGAGCTTGGGCAAGAGAGGTGATCCTCGACTTCTTCTACCTCCAGTAGTGGCAGGGAGAAGGTCACCATTTCGGAAGAAGCGTTGACGCACCGTAGGCATGCTTTTCCCCTGATGTTTGATACTAGGCAATCACCTAGGAATACGCTGGGCGCGATTTCACGACGGCGGATGTAGCCTACCGCGGGACCGTGAACATCTACGGTGATGCAGGCAACCGTCCGAGCTTCGATCGCATGTTTGCGGGTGTTGGAGAAAGGAATACTGATATGATCCCTTGTGATTTCTTGTTTCGCGAAGGATATTTCGCCCTTTTCTTGGAAAAAGGGGGCTCCGAGGATCCCGTCAATGTTAGAGGGGAGAGTGTCAGGGAAAACTTGAAAAGATACGGGTATAACGTTGTTGAGTTCCGCGTCTAATTGACCTAGGGTACTGGTAGCGCCATCAGTGATTCCGTGGACTTTGATAACGTTATCGGAATCAGTGGGGACGCCGGGTTTTACGCTGGAGGCCTTAATAATGTTTAATTCCGAGCCGGTATCGACCAGGAGCTCGCACGGTGCGATGAATTGGGGCGCGGTGACCGTTACACGGGGTATAGGGGAGTTGGCGGCGAGGCTTAACGTGGAGATGAGTCGGGCAGGTTTTCGTGAGGCTCTATTACCAGTTGGACGGCTTTCGGGGTGGCAGCCTCCCGTCCGGAAGTTGTTTGCGGCGGGAGGCTGTTCCCGTTTCCCTGCCGCAATTTATTATTGTATTCTCGTTTGCGACACTCGTGGATGTCGTGTCCGGGGGTTTTGCAGTATCTGCAGAATTTCGAAGCTTCCGAAGGGAACCGTTCGCGGGGTTCGCGATAATGGGTCGGTGGGGCTTGCTCGTAGCGTGATCCGATTGGGGGAGGGTCACGGCGAGGGGGTGGGGAACGCTGGGAGTCCCTGTTTGGATATCCAGGGTGGGGGTCGCGCCATGAGCGGGGCTCGGAGCGGGGGAGGGGCCGCTCGAAGTGAGTGGGAGGTTCGGGTTGGCCGAAAGGGGTGTCATGATGAGGGGGTGGAGAGCGCTGAGCGTCCCTGTTTGGGTATCCGGGGTGGGGGTTGCGCCATGAACGGGATTCGGGGTGGGGGACGAGCTGCTTGGGGCGAGTGGGGGCCTCATGTCGGTCGAGGGGAGGGTAGTTGAAATATTCCCGGCGTTCTGGGGTACGACTCCGAGGCTGGTTGTATTCCCGGGGAGGGTAGTTGTAGGGCTCATGGTGTTCGGGGGTATAGTGTCGCGGTTTGGGGGCGTCGCGAGATACTGGTGGGGCACCTCGGGTTTCTACGAAGTGAACGCGGCGGTAGTCGCGTTCGGGTTCTTTGTATCGGCGAGTATCCAGTTCGAATTGCTTATAGGCGCTGATGGCCTCGTTAAAGACCCTGTTTAAAGGGTAGTCGCGGAAGGGGCGAACCTCAGCACGCAGGGTGGGGATGAGACCACGGATGAAACTATCCACCGCCAGGGAGTCGACCTCGTTGATGCTGGCGCCGTCGTGGTGACAGTCGAGGATCGCGGTGCGTAAGTCTTTTGAAATATGCTAGAAACACTGAATTATGCGAGAAACCGATGGAATATGCTAGAAAACGATAGAATATGGTATAAAACGATAGAATAACTGCAGTACGCCAGAAAACGCTGGAATTTGCTTACAAACGCTGGAATATGATGGAAACACTAAAATATGCGAGAAAACGATAGAATATGCGAGAAAACGGTTTAATATGACAGAAAACGCTGAAATATGCTAGAAAACGATAGAATATGGTATAAAAGGATAGAATAACTGCAATACGCCGGAAAACGCTGGAATATGGTAGAAAACGCTGAAATATGCTAGAAACACTGAATTATGCGAGAAACCGATGGAATATGCTAGAAAACGATAGAATATGGTATAAAACGATAGAATAACTGCAGTACGCCAGAAAACGCTGGAATTTGCTTACAAACGCTGGAATATGATGGAAACACTAAAATATGCGAGAAAACGATAGAATATGCGAGAAAACGGGTTAATATGACAGAAAACGCTGAAATATGCTAGAAAACGATAGAATATGGTATAAAAGGATAGAATAACTGCAATACGCCAGAAAACGCTGGAATTTGCTTAACAACGATAGAATATGGTATAAAACCATAGAATCACTGCAATACGCCGGAAAACGCTGGAATATGGTAGAAAACGCTGAAATATGCTAGAAACACTGAATTATGCGAGAAACCGATGGAATATGCTAGAAAACGATAGAATATGGTATAAAACGATAGAATAACTGTAGTACGCCAGAAAACGCTGGAATTTGCTTACAAACGCTGGAATATGATGGAAACACTAAAATATGCGAGAAAACGATAGAATATGCGAGAAAACGGTTTAATATGACAGAAAACGCTGAAATATGCTAGAAAACGATAGAATATGGTATAAAAGGATAGAATAACTGCAATACGCCAGAAAACGCTGGAATTTGCTTACAAACGCTGGAATATGATGGAAACACTGAAATATGCGAGAAAACGATAGAATATGCGAGAAAACGGTTTAATATGACAGAAAACGCTGAAATATGCTAAAAAACGATAGAATATGGTATAAAACGATAGAATAACTGCAATACGCAAGAAAACGCTGGAATATGCTTAACAACGATAGAATATGGAATAAAACCATAGAATCACTGCAATATGCCGGAAAACGCTGGAATATGGTAGAAAACGCTGAAATATGCTAGAAACACTGAATTATGCGAGAAACCGATAGAATATGCTAGAAAACGATAGAATATGGTATAAAGTGATAGAATAACTGCAGTACGCCAGAAAACGCTGGAATATGATGGAAACACTAAAATATGCGAGAAAACGATAGAATATGCGAGAAAACGGTTTAATATGACAGAAAACGCTGAAATATGCTAAAAAACGATAGAATATGGTATAAAACCATAGAATCACTGCAATACGCCGGAAAACGCTGGAATATGGTAGAAAACGCTGAAATATGCTAGAAACACTGAATTATGCGAGAAACCGATGGAATATGCTAGAAAACGATAGAATATGGTATAAAACGATAGAATAACTGTAGTACGCCAGAAAACGCTGGAATTTGCTTACAAACGCTGGAATATGATGGAAACACTAAAATATGCGAGAAAACGATAGAATATGCGAGAAAACGGTTTAATATGACAGAAAACGCTGAAATATGCTAGAAAACGATAGAATATGGAATAAAACCATAGAATCACTGCAATATGCCGGAAAACGCTGGAATATGGTAGAAAACGCTGGAATATGCTAGAAACACTGAATTATGCGAGAAACCGATGGAATATGCTAGAAAACGATAGAATATGGTATAAAACGATAGAATAACTGTAGTACGCCAGAAAACGCTGGAATTTGCTTACAAACGCTGGAATATGATGGAAACACTAAAATATGCGAGAAAACGATAGAATATGCGAGAAAACGGTTTAATATGACAGAAAACGCTGAAATATGCTAGAAAACGATAGAATATGGTATAAAAGGATAGAATAACTGCAATACGCCAGAAAACGCTGGAATTTGCTTAACAACGATAGAATATGGTATAAAACCATAGAATCACTGCAATACGCCGGAAAACGCTGGAATGTGGTAGAAAACGCTGAAATATGCTAGAAACACTGAATTATGCGAGAAACCGATGGAATATGCTAGAAAACGATAGAATATGGTATAAAACGATAGAATAACTGCAGTACGCCAGAAAACGCTGGAATTTGCTTACAAACGCTGGAATATGATGGAAACACTAAAATATGCGAGAAAATGATAGAATATGCGAGAAAACGGTTTAATATGACAGAAAACGCTGAAATATGCGAGAAAACGATAGAATATGGTATAAAACGATAGAATAACTGGAATACGCAAGAAAACGCTGGAATATGCTTAACAACGATAGAATATGGTATAAAATCACTGCAATATGCCAGAGAACGCATTAATATGACAGAAAACGCTGGAATATGGTAGAAAACGCTGAAATATGCTAGAAACACTGAATTATGCGAGAAACCGATGGAATATGCTAGAAAACGATAGAATATGGTATAAAACGATAGAATAACTGCAGTACGCCAGAAAACGCTGGAATATGCTTAACAACGATAGAATATGGTATAAAACCATAGAATCACTGCAATATGCCAGAGAACGCATTAATATGACAGAAAACGCTGGAATATGGTAGAAAACGCTGAAATATGCGAGAAACCGATGGAATATGCTAGAAAACGATAGAATATGGTATAAAACGATAGAATAACTGCAGTACGCCAGAAAACGCTGGAATTTGCTTACAAACGCTGGAATATGATGGAAACACTAAAATATGCGAGAAAACGATAGAATATGCGAGAAAACGCTGAAATATGACGGAAAACGCTGAAATATGACAGAAAACGATAGAATAACTGCAATATGCAAGAAAACGCTGGAATATGCTTAACAACGATAGAATATGGAATAAAACCATAGAATCACTGCAATATGCCGGAAAACGCTGGAATATGGTTGAAAACGGTGAAATATGCTAGAAAAACTGAATTATGCGTTAAACCGATGGAATATGCTAGAAAACGATAGAATAACTGCAATACGCCAGAAAATGCTGGAATATGCTTAACAACGATAGAATATGGTATAAAACCATAGAATCACTGCAATATGCCAGAGAACGCTTTAATATGACAGAAAACGCTGGAATATGCTTAACAACGATAGAATATGGAATAAAACCATAGAATCACTGCAATATGCCGGAAAACGATGGAATATGGTAGAAAACGGTGAAATATGCTAGAAACACTGAATTATGCGAGAAACCGATAGAATATGGTATAAAACGATAGAATAACTGCAATACGCCAGAAAACGCTGGAATATGCTTAACAACGATAGAATATGGTATAAAACCATAGAATCACTGCAATATGACGGAAAACGTTAGAAAATTACAGAAAACGCTGGAATTTGCTTACAAACGCTGGAATATGATGGAAACACTGAAATATGCGAGAAAACGATAGAATATGCGAGAAAACGGTTTAATATGACAGAAAACGCTGAAATATGATAAAAACGATAGAATATGGTATAAAACGATAGAATAACTGCAATACGCAAGAAAACGCTGGAATATGCTTAACAACGATAGAATATGGTATAAAACAATAGAATCACTGCAATATGCCAGAAAACGCTGGAATATGGTAGAAAACGCTGGAATAAGCTAGATACACTGAATTATGCGAGAAACCGATGGAATATGATGGAAACACTAAAATATGCGAGAAAACTTTAGAATATGCCAGAAAACGCTTTAATATGACAGAAAACGCTGGAATATGCTTGAAAACGATAGAATAACAGGAATATGTCTGAAAACGGTAGAATATGCTAGAAACACTGGAATATGCCAGAAAACGATGGAATTTGGTTACAAACGCTGGAATATGATGGAAACACTAAAATATGCGAGAAAACGATAGAATATGCTAGAAAACGGTTTAATATGCCAGAAAACGATAGAATATGGTATAAAACGATAGAATAACTGCAATACGCCAGAAAACGCTGGAATATGCTTAACAACGATAGAATATGGTATAAAACCATAGAATCACTGCAATATGCCGGAAAACGCTGGAATATGGTAGAAAATGCTGAAATATGCTAGAAACACTGAAATATGCGAGAAACCGTTGGGATATGACAGAAACACTAAAATATGCGAGAAAACTTTAGAATATGCCAGAAAACGCTTTAATATGACAGAAAACGCTGGAATATGCTTGAAAACGATAGAATAACAGGAATATGTCTGAAAACGGTAGAATATGCTAGAAACACTGAAATATGCGAGAAAGCGATAGAATATGACAGAAAACTCTTTAATATGACAGAAAACGCTGGAATATGCTAGAAAACGATAGAATATGGTATAAAACGATAGAATAACTGCAATACGCAAGAAAACGCTGGAATATGCTTAACAACGATAGAATATGGTATAAAACCATAGAATCACTGCAATACGCCGGAAAACGCTGGAATATGCTAGAAACACTGAATTATGCGAGAAACCGATGGAATATGCTAGAAAACGATAGAATATGGTATAAAACGATAGAATAACTGCAATACGCAAGAAAACGCTGGAATATGCTTAACAACGATAGAATATGGTATAAAACCATAGAATCACTGCAATATGCCAGAGAACGCTTTAATATGACAGAAAACGCTGGAATATGTTTGAAAACGATAGAATAACAGGAATATGTCTGAAAACGGTAGAATATGCTAGAAACACTGAAATATGCCAGAAAACGCTGGAATATGGTAGAAAACGCTGGAATATGCAAGAAACCGATGTAATATGCTAGAAACACTAAAATATGCGAGAAAGCGATAGAATATGCCGGAAAACGCTGGAATATGCTAGAAAACGATAGAATATGGTATAAAACGATAGAATAACTGCAATACGCCAGAAAACGCTGGAATATGCTAAACAACGATAGAATATGGAATAAAACCATAGAATCACTGCAATATGCCGGAAAACGCTGGAATATGGTAGAAAACGCTGAAATATGCTAGAAACACTGAATTATGCGAGAAACCGATGGAATATGCTAGAAAACGATAGAATATGGTATAAAACGGTAGAATTGTTACGTCCTCTGACGGACGTATTGAATTAGTATAAGTCTTATATATATATACATAGCGAATAGTAATAAGCGTACTACATTTATTCTGAATACTTACCTTAAGCCGATAATATATAATCCTACCTAATACTTACCATAATACTTACCTACATCCTATACTTACCTGCAGCCTATACTTACCTGCATCCTATACTTACCTACATTCTATACTTACCTTCTATACTTACCTACATTCGATACTTACCTCCTATACTTACCTTCCTTACCAACGCTCTGCAACACCTATTTTACCGACATCTTATACTTACCTTCTGCATACCGCTGCCTCTGAAAATCATCCATATTCCTCCATTGCACCTCATTCGCCGCTCCTGCCTGACGGCCTCGCCGGCCAATCCCCGCGCGCTCCCCTCCACCGCTCGAGCGAGCGGCCAGCGGGCCAATAGCGGCGCGCCGCTGCCGAGCCGCCGCCGCCGCTGCGCCGAGGCGGCGAGACCAGCGCAGGACTCGCTCTCATTATTCGTTGACTTCTAGTACCGACTAGACGTTCCAATTCTTACTATTTCCATCCGCTCGCGTGCGGTCTACTATTTCCATTAGAGTTAGGAGTATTTCTAAACCTTGTATTAAACCAGTTATATATATATATATATATATATATATATATATATATATATATATATATAGAATGAATTATATTTTACCTATTAATATTAAACTCAGTGTTTTATTCCAATATCGACGTCGCTACATTCGAATCTCCGTGCACGTTTAATCGCTTCATTAATTATTACATAAATCTCTTCACGTTCTCATCAGTGCGTCTGAGCTCACCAGAGCTCGGCATTTTCCTGAAACTTGTGCGACTGCGGTCAATCAAGCTTAAGGTTCCAACGGAGAACGTTGAAGCCAGCAAGTACATTTCTAAATCTCTAAATCTCGCTTTTCGAATGCCTAAACGCGCGGGGCGTAAATATCAATTACGGAAACTCGCTCGCGCCTACGCTGAAAACCCTGCTGCTGCTTCTCCTCTTGTCGGCGTCGCCCTGCTGCCGATCGTGCGATGCGTTCGCATTGTAACAACGCCGAAGCCACTGCCGATTACTGCCGACGAGGACGCATCCGCGTCGGCGCCGCAGCAGATTCGAGAGGACGCCGTTCCCGATCCTGCTGAGATCCGTTCCTGTGAACGAGACATAGACGACCAGGCAAAGTCTACATAATCAAGAATCCTGTGCCGGTGAGTTCTGAACATATTTCCGGAAAGTTGCTCGTATCGCGATCAGATTCCCAATCAGACGACGGACGTACCCGCCGCGTGGATTAAAATAGGCCGAACAAAACGCGTCTTTTCCACGTGGAATCAGTAATATATATATATATATATATATATATATATATATATATATATATATATATTTCCGGGTTTCCGTACGTGGGACGTAACGTATTCTATCCTTTTATATTCATATTAAACCGTTTTCTCGCATATTCTATCGTTTTCTCGCATATCTTAGTGTTTCCATCATATTCCAGCGTTTGTAAGCAAATTCCAGCGTTTTCTGGCGTACTGCAGTTATTCTATCGTTTTATACCATATTCTATCGTTTTCTAGCATATTCCATCGGTTTCTCGCATAATTCAGTGTTTCTAGCATATTTCAGCGTTTTCTACCATATTCCAGCGTTTTCTGTCATATTAATGCGTTCTCTGGCATATTGCAGTGATTCTATGGTTTTATACCATATTCTATCGTTGTTAAGCATATTCCAGCGTTTTCTTGCGTATTGCAGTTATTCTATCGTTTTATACCATATTCTATCGTATTCTAGCATATTTCAGCGTTTTCTGTCATATTAAATCGTTTTCTCGCATATTCTATCGTTTTCTCGCATATCTTAGTGTTTCCATCATATTCCAGCGTTTGTAAGCAAATTCCAGCGTTTTCTGGCGTACTGCAGTTATTCTATCGTTTTATACCATATTCTATCGTTTTCTAGCATATTCCATCGGTTTCTCGCATAATTCAGTGTTTCTAGCATATTTCAGCGTTTTCTACCATATTCCAGCGTTTTCTGTCATATTAATGCGTTCTCTGGCATATTGCAGTGATTCTATGGTTTTATACCATATTCTATCGTTGTTAAGCATATTCCAGCGTTTTCTTTCGTATTGCAGTTATTCTATCGTTTTATACCATATTCTATCGTATTCTAGCATATTTCAGCGTTTTCTGTCATATTAAATCGTTTTCCCGCATATTCTATCGTTTTCTCGCATATTTTAGTGTTTCCATAATATTCCAGCGTTTGTAAGCAAATTCCAGCGTTTTCTGGCGTACTGCAGTTATTCTATCGTTTTATACCATATTCTATCGTTTTCTAGCATATTCCATCGGTTTCTCACATAATTCAGTGTTTCTAGCATATTTCACCGTTTTCTACCAAATCCCAGCGTTTTCCGGCATATTGCAGTGATTCTATGGTTTTATTCCATATTCTATCGTTGTTAAGCATATTCCAGCGTTTTCTTGCGTATTGCAGTTATTCTATCGTTTTATACCACATTCTATCGTTTTTTAGCATATTTCAGCGTTTTCTGTCATATTAAACCGTTTTCTCGCATATTCTATCGTTTTCTCGCATATTTTAGTGTTTCCATCATATTCCAGCGTTTGTAAGCAAATTCCAGCGTTTTCTGGCGTACTGCAGTTATTCTATCGTTTTATACCATATTCTATCGTTTTCTAGCATATTCCATCGGTTTCTCGCATAATTCAGTGTTTCTAGCATATTTCAGCGTTTTCTACCATATTCCAGCGTTTTCTGTCATATTAATGCGTTCTCTGGCATATTGCAGTGATTCTATGGTTTTATACCATATTCTATCGTTGTTAAGCATATTCCAGCGTTTTCTTTCGTATTGCAGTTATTCTATCGTTTTATACCATATTCTATCGTATTCTAGCATATTTCAGCGTTTTCTGTCATATTAAATCGTTTTCCCGCATATTCTATCGTTTTCTCGCATATTTTAGTGTTTCCATAATATTCCAGCGTTTGTAAGCAAATTCCAGCGTTTTCTGGCGTACTGCAGTTATTCTATCGTTTTATACCATATTCTATCGTTTTCTAGCATATTCCATCGGTTTCTCACATAATTCAGTGTTTCTAGCATATTTCACCGTTTTCTACCATATCCCAGCGTTTTCCGGCATATTGCAGTGATTCTATGGTTTTATTCCATATTCTATCGTTGTTAAGCATATTCCAGCGTTTTCTTGCGTATTGCAGTTATTCTATCGTTTTATACCACATTCTATCGTTTTTTAGCATATTTCAGCGTTTTCTGTCATATTAAACCGTTTTCTCGCATATTCTATCGTTTTCTCGCATATTTTAGTGTTTCCATCATATTCCAGCGTTTGTAAGCAAATTCCAGCGTTTTCTGGCGTAATGCAGTTATTCTATCGTTTTATACCATATTCTATCGTTTTCTAGCATATTCCATCGGTTTCTCGCATAATTCAGTGTTTCTAGCATATTTCAGCGTTTTCTACCATATTCCAGCGTTTTCCGGCGTATTGCAGTGATTCTATGGTTTTATACCATATTCTATCGTTGTTAAGCAAATTCCAGCGTTTTCTGGCGTATTGCAGTTATTCTATCCTTTTATACCATATTCTATCGTTTTCTAGCATATTTCAGCGTTTTCTGTCATATTAAAGAGTTTTCTGTCATATTCTATCGCTTTCTCGCATATTTTAGTGTTTCTAGCACATTACATCGGTTTCTTGCATATTCCAGCGTTTTCTGTCATATTAAACCGTTTTCTCGCATATTCTATCGTTTTCTCGCATATTTTAGTGTTTCCATCATATTCCAGCGTTTGTAAGCAAATTCCAGCGTTTTCTGGCGTAATGCAGTTATTCTATCGTTTTATACCATATTCTATCGTTTTCTAGCATATTCCATCGGTTTCTCGCATAATTCAGTGTTTCTAGCATATTTCAGCGTTTTCTACCATATTCCAGCGTTTTCCGGCGTATTGCAGTGATTCTATGGTTTTATTCCATATTCTATCGTTGTTAAGCATATTCCAGCGTTTTCTTGCATGTTGCAGTTATTCTATCGTTTTTTAGCATATTTCAGCGTTTTCTGTCATATTAAACCGTTTTCTCGCATATTCTATCGTTTTCTCGCATATTTTAGTGTTTCCATCATATTCCAGCGTTTGTAAGCAAATTCCAGCGTTTTCTGGCGTACTGCAGTTATTCTATCGTTGTTAAGCATATTCCAGCGTTTTCTTGCGTATTGCAGTTATTCTATCGTTTTATACCATATTCTATCGTTTTTTAGCATATTTCAGCGTTTTCTGTCATATTAAACCGTTTTCTCGCATATTCTATCGTTTTCTCGCATATTTCAGTGTTTCCATCATATTCCAGCGTTTGTAAGCAAATTCCAGCGTTTTCCGGCATATTGCAGTGATTCTATGGTTTTATACCATATTCTATCGTTGTTAAGCATATTCCAGCGTTTTCTGGCGTATTGCAGTTATTCTATCGTTTTATACCATATTCTATCGGTTTCTCGCATAATTCAGTGTTTCTAGCATATTTCACCGTTTTCTACCATATTCCAGCGTTTTCCGGCATATTGCAGTGATTCTATGGTTTTATTCCATATTCTATCGTTGTTAAGCATATTCCAGCGTTTTCTGTCATATTAAAGCGTTTTCCGGCATATTGCAGTGATTCTATGGTTTTATACCATATTCTATCGTTGTTAAGCATATTCCAGCATTTTCTGGCGTATTGCAGTTATTCTATCGTTTTCTAGCATATTCCATCGGTTTAACGCATAATTCAGTTTTTCTAGCATATTTCACCGTTTTCTACCATATTCCAGCGTTTTCCGGCATATTGCAGTGATTCTATGGTTTTATTCCATATTCTATCGTTGTTAAGCATATTCCAGCGTTTTCTTGCATATTGCAGTTATTCTATCGTTTTCTGTCATATTTCAGCGTTTTCCGTCATATTTCAGCGTTTTCTTGCATATTCTATCGTTTTCTCGCATATTTTAGTGTTTCCATCATATTCCAGCGTTTGTAAGCAAATTCCAGCGTTTTCTGGCGTACTGCAGTTATTCTATCATTTTATACCATATTCTATCGTTTTCTAGCATATTCCATCGGTTTCTCGCATATTTCAGCGTTTTCTACCATATTCCAGCGTTTTCTGTCATATTAATGCGTTCTCTGGCATATTGCAGTGATTCTATGGTTTTATACCATATTCTATCGTTGTTAAGCATATTCCAGCGTTTTCTGGCGTACTGCAGTTATTCTATCGTTTTATACCATATTCTATCGTTTTCTAGCATATTCCATCGGTTTCTCGCATAATTCAGTGTTTCTAGCATATTTCAGCGTTTTCTACCATATTCCAGCGTTTTCTGTCATATTAATGCGTTCTCTGGCATATTGCAGTGATTTTATACCATATTCTATCGTTGTTAAGCATATTCCAGCGTTTTCTTGCGTATTGCAGTTATTCTATCGTTTTATACCATATTCTATCGTTTTCTCGCATATTTCAGCGTTTTCTGTCATATTAAACCGTTTTCTCGCATATTCTATCGTTTTCTCGCATATTTTAGTGTTTCCATCATATTCCAGCGTTTGTAAGCAAATTCCAGCGTTTTCTGGCGTACTGCAGTTATTCTATCGTTTTATACCATATTCTATCGTTTTCTAGCATATTCCATCGGTTTCTCGCATAATTCAGTGTTTCTAGCATATTTCAGCGTTTTCTACCACATTCCAGCGTTTTCCGGCGTATTGCAGTGATTCTATGGTTTTATACCATATTCTATCGTTGTTAAGCAAATTCCAGCGTTTTCTGGCGTATTGCAGTTATTCTATCCTTTTATACCATATTCTATCGTTTTCTAGCATATTTCAGCGTTTTCTGTCATATTAAACCGTTTTCTCGCATATTCTATCGTTTTCTCGCATATTTTAGTGTTTCCATCATATTCCAGCGTTTGTAAGCAAATTCCAGCGTTTTCTGTCATATTAAAGAGTTTTCTGTCATATTCTATCGCTTTCTCGCATATTTTAGTGTTTCTAGCATATTACATCGGTTTCTTGCATATTCCAGAGTTTTCTGGCATATTTCAGTGTTTCTAGCATATTCTACCGTTTTCAGACATATTCCTGTTATTCTATCGTTTTCAAGCATATTCCAGCGTTTTCTGCCATATTAAAGCGTTCTCTGGCATATTGCAGCGATTCTATAGTTTTATACCATATTCTATCGTTGTTAAGCATATTCCAGCGTTTTGTGGCGTATTGCAGTTATTCTATCGTTTTATACCATATTCTATCGTATTCTAGCATATTTCAGCGTTTTCTGTCATATTAAACCGTTTTCTCGCATAGTCTATCGTTTTCTTGCATATTTTAGTGTTTACATCATATTCCAGCGTTTGTAAGCAAATTCCAGCGTTTTCTGGCGTACTGCAGTTATTCTATCGTTGTATACCATATTCTATCGTTTTCTAGTATATTCCATCGGTTTCTCGCATAATTCAGTGTTTCTAGCATATTTCAGCGTTTTCTACCATATTCCAGCGTTTTCTACCATATTCCAGCGTTTTCCGGCATATTGCAGTGATTCTATGGTTTTATACCATATTCTATCGTTGTTAAGCATATTCCAGCGTTTTCTGGCGTATTGCAGTTATTCTATCGGTTTATACCATATTCTATCGGTTTCTCGCAAATAATTCAGTGTTTCTAGCATATTTCACCGTTTTCTACCATATTCCAGCGTTTTCCGGCATATTGCAGTGATTCTATGGTTTTATTCCATATTCTATCGTTGTTAAGCATATTCCAGCGTTGTCTTGCGTATTGCAGTTATTCTATCGTTTTTTAGCATATTTCAGCGTTTTCTGTCATATTAAACCGTTTTCTCGCATATTTTAGTGTTTCCATCATATTCCAGCGTTTGTAAGCAAATTCCAGCGTTTCCTGGCGTACTGCAGTTATTCTATCGTTGTATACCATATTCTATCGTTTTCTAGCATATTCGATCGGTTTCTCGCATAATTCAGTGTTTCTAGCATATTTCAGCGTTTTCTACCATATTCCAGCGTTTTCTGTCATATTAATGCGTTCTCTGGCATATTGCAGTGATTCTATGGTTTTATACCATATTCTATCGTTGTTAAGCATATTCCAGCGTTTTCTTGCGTATTGCAGTTATTCTATCGTTTTATACCATATTCTATCGTTTTCTAGCATATTTCAGCGTTTTCTGTCATATTAAACCGTTTTCTCGCATATTCTATCGTTTTCTCGCATATTTTAGTGTTTCCATCATATTCCAGCGTTTGTAAGCAAATTCCAGCGTTTTCTGTCATATTGAAGAGTTTTCTGTCATATTCTATCGCTTTCTCGCATATTTTAGTGTTTCTAGCACATTACATCGGTTTCTTGCATATTCCAGCGTTTTCTACCATATTCCAGCGTTTTCTGGCATATTTCAGTGTTTCTAGCATATTCTACCGTTTTCAGACATATTCCTGTTATTCTATCGTTTTCAAGCATATTCCAGCGTTTTCTGTCATATTAAAGCGTTCTCTGGCATATTGCAGTGATTCTATGGTTTTATACCATATTCTATCGTTGTTAAGCATATTCCAGCGTTTTCTTGCGTATTGCAGTTATTCTATCGTTTTATACCATATTCTATCGTTTTTTAGCATATTTCAGCGTTTTCTGTCATATTAAACCGTTTACTCGCATATTTTAGTGTTTCCATCATATTCCAGCGTTTGTAAGCAAATTCCAGCGTTTTCTGGCGTACTGCAGTTATTCTATCGTTTTATACCATATTCTATCGTTTTCTAGCATATTCCATCGGTTTCTCGCATAATTCAGTGTTTCTAGCATATTTCAGCGTTTTCTACCATATTCCAGCGTTTTCCGGCATATTTCAGTGTTTCTAGCATATTCTACCGTTTTCAGACATATTCCTGTTATTCTATCGTTTTCAAGCATATTCCAGCGTTTTCTGTCATATTAAAGCGTTTTCTTGCGTATTGCAGTTATTCTATCGTTTTATACCATATTCTATCGTTTTCTAGCATATTTCAGCGTTTTCTGTCATATTAAACCGTTTTCTCGCATATTCTATCGTTTTCTCGCATATTTTAGTGTTTACATCATATTCCAGCGTTTGTAAGCAAATTCCAGCGTTTTCTGGCGTACTGCAGTTATTCTATCCTTTTATACCATATTCTATCGTTTTCAAGCATATTCCAGCGTTTTCTGTCATATTAAAGCGTTCTCTGGCATATTGCAGTGATTCTATGGTTTTATACCATATTCTATCGTTGTTAAGCATATTCCAGCGTTTTCTTGCGTATTGCAGTTATTCTATCGTTTTATACCATATTCTATCGTTTTCTAGCATATTTCAGCGTTTTCTGTCATATTAAACCGTTTTCTCGCATATTCTATCGTTTTCTCGCATATTTTAGTGTTTCCATCATATTCCAGCGTTTGTAAGCAAATTCCAGCGTTTTCTGTCATATTGAAGAGTTTTCTGTCATATTCTATCGCTTTCTCGCATATTTTAGTGTTTCTAGCACATTACATCGGTTTCTTGCATATTCCAGCGTTTCCTACCATATTCCAGCGTTTTCTGGCATATTTCAGTGTTTCTAGCATATTCTACCGTTTTCAGACATATTCCTGTTATTCTATCGTTTTCAAGCATATTCCAGCGTTTTCTGTCATATTAAAGCGTTCTCTGGCATATTGCAGTGATTCTATGGTTTTATACCATATTCTATCGTTGTTAAGCATATTCCAGCGTTTTCTTGCGTATTGCAGTTATTCTATCGTTTTATACCATATTCTATCGTTTTCTAGCATATTTCAGCGTTTTCTGTCATATTAAACCGTTTTCTCGCATATTCTATCGTTTTCTCGCATATTTTAGTGTTTACATCATATTCCAGCGTTTGTAAGCAAATTCCAGCGTTTTCTGGCGTACTGCAGTTATTCTATCCTTTTATACCATATTCTGTCGTTTTCAAGCATATTCCAGCGTTTTCTGTCATATTAAAGCGTTCTCCGGCATATTGCAGTGATTCTATGGTTTTATACCATATTCTATCGTTGTTAAGCATATTCCAGCGTTTTCTGGCGTATTGCAGTTATTCTATCGTTTTATACCATATTCTATCGTTTTCTAGCATATTCCAGCGTTTTCTGTCATATTAAACCGTTTTCTCGCATATTCTATCGTTTTCTCGCATATTTTAGTGTTCCCATCATATTCCAGCGTTTGTAACCATATTCTATCGTTTTCTAGCGTATTCCAGCGTTTTCTGTCATATTAAAGCATTTTCTGTCATATTCTATCGCTTTCTCGCATATTTTAGCGTTTCTAGCATATTACATCGTTTTCTTGCATATTTCAGTGTTTCTAGCAAATTCAAGCATTTTCTAGCATATTCCAGCGTTTTCTGGCATATTTCAGTGTTTCTACCATATTCTACCGTTTTCAGACATATTCCTGTTATTCTACAGTTTTCAAGCATATTCCAGCGTTTTCTGTCTTATTAAAGCGTTTTCTGGCATATTCTATCGCTTTCTCGCATATTCTATCGCTTTCTCGCATATTTTAGTGTTTCTAGCATATTACATCGGTTTCTCGCATATTTCAGTGTTTCTAGCATATTCCAGCGTTTTCTACCATATTCCAGCGTTTTCTGGCATATTTCAGTGTTTCTAGCATATTCTACCGTTTTCAGACATATTCCTGTTATTCTATCGTTTTCTAAGATATTCCAGCGTTTTCTGTCATATTAAAGCGTTTTCTGGCATATTCTAAAGTTTTCTCGCATATTTTAGTGTTTCTAGCATATTCCATCGGTTTCTCGCATATTTCAGTGTTTCTAGCATCTTTCAGCGTTTTCTACCATATTCCAGCGTTTTGTGGCATATTGCAGTGATTCTATTGTTTTATACCATATTCTATCGCTGTTAAGCATATTCCAGCGTTTTCTTTCGTATTGCAGTTATTCTATCGTTTTATACCATATTCTATCGTTTTCTAGCATATTCCAGCGTTTTCTGTCATATTAAACCGTTTTCTCGCATATTCTATCGTTTTCTCGCATATTTTAGTGTTCCCATCATATTCCAGCGTTTGTAACCATATTCTATCGTTTTCTAGCGTATTCCAGCGTTTTCTGTCATATTAAAGCATTTTCTGTCATATTCTATCGCTTTCTCGCATATTTTAGTGTTTCTAGCATATTACATCGTTTTCTAGCATATTCTACCGTTTTCAGACATATTGCTGTTATTCTATCGTTTTCTAGCATATTCCAGCGTTTTCTGTCATATTAAAGCGTTTTCTGGCATATTCTATCGCTTTCTCGCATATTTTAGTGTTTCTAGCATGTTACATCGGTTCCTCGCATATTTTAGTGTTTCTAGCATATTCCATCGGTTTCTCGCATATTTCAGTGTTTCTAGCATATTCCAGCGATTTCTACCATATTCCAGCGTTTTCTGGCATATTAAACCGTTTTCTCGCATATTCTATCGTTTTCTCGCATATTTTAGTGTTCCCATCATATTCCAGCGTTTGTAACCATATTCTATCGTTTTCTACGTATTCCAGCGTTTTCTGTCATATTAAAGCATTTTCTGTCATATTCTATCGCTTTCTCGCATATTTTAGTGTTTCTAGCATATTACATCTGTTTCTCGCATATTTCAGTGTTTCTAGCATATTTCAGCATTTTCTACCATATTCCAGCGTTTTCCGGCATATTGCAGTGATTCTATGGTTTTATACCATATTCTATCGTTGTTAAGCATATTCCAGCGTTTTCTGGCGTATTGCAGTTATTCTATCGTTTTATACCATATTCTATCGTTTTCTAGCATATTCCAGCGTTTTCTGTCATATTAAACCGTTTTCTCGCATATTCTATCGTTTTCTCGCATATTTTAGTGTTTCCATCATATTCCAGCGTTTGTAAGCAAATTCCAGCCTTTTCTGGCATATTTCAGTGTTTCTAGCATATTCTACCGTTTTCAGACATATTGCTGTTATTCTATCGTTTTCTAGCACATTACAGCGTTTTCTGTCATATTAAAGCGTTTTCTGGCATATTCTATCGCTTTCTCGCATATTCTATCGCTTTCTCGCATATTTTAGTGTTTCTAGCATATTACATCGGTTTCTCGCATATTTCAGTGTTTCTAGCATCTTTCAGCGTTTTCTACCATATTCCAGCGTTTTCTGGCATATTTCAGTGTTTCTAGAATATTCTACCGTTTTCAGACATATTCCTGTTATTCTATCGTTTTCTAAGATATTCCAGCGTTTTCTGTCATATTAAAGCGTTTTCTGGCATATTCTAAAGTTTTCTCGCATATTTTAGTGTCTCTAGCATATTCCATCGGTTTCTCGCATATTTCAGTGTTTCTAGCATATTTCAGCATTTTCTACCATATGCCAGCGTTTTGTGGCATATTTCAGTGATTCTATGGTTTTATACCATATTCTATCGCTGTTAAGCATATTCCAGCGTTTTCTGGCGTATTGCAGTTATTCTATCGTTTTCTACCATATTCCAGCGTTTTCTGGCATATTTCAGTGTTTCTAGCATATTCTACCGTTTTCAGACATATTCCTGTTATTCTATCGTTTTCTAAGATATTCCAGCGTTTTCTGTCATATTAAAGCGTTTTCTGGCATATTCTATCGTTTTCTCGCATATTTTAGTGTTTCTAGCATATTCTATCGTTTTCTAGTGTTACGTACCGTATTTTATATGAGATGTTGAGTACAGCACAATAGCAGGAGTTACCGCTGGAGAGAGATGTTGTGAGTTTACGAATATAAGGTTATTAAAATGATTCTTTATTAATATTATTATTATACTGATCTTATAATGTTAAATGCCGTTTGATTATTTCAGGTGGTGCTGAACGGATCAGAAGGATCCACCACTCAATAATCGTGACCGGGATAAAAATTTAGGTAAATTGTATTAAGATATTTTATTGTATTTTATAAAAATAAAGAAAAGTAAAAGAAATAATGAATGACTTCGTAAATATGATTTGTATGGGGATCCAAGCGCAATTTGAACCTATCTGCATACACCGACTACGGTTCGGGAAGTTGAGATTCAAAAATGAGAATAATTGTCACACGTTTGTATATGTTTAAATATCACAATCAATTTATTATATATATGTATGTTTGTTTATTACAAAAAAAAGGATAAAAGGGGAAAATATATATATATATGTGTGTGGGTGTTAATTTAATAGATCTTCGTCGAACTCGGATGGGTCCCACTGATTTTGCGGAGAATGCTCCCCGATGTTTTCTCTCAGAGAGGGATCCCAAGTTTCCCTCTCTGCTGAATCTACAGGATCGAAGTTGGGCTCTCCTTCAAAATGGTCAGGGGTGAGCAGGGCCTCTTCGGCCTCTTGCCTAGCGAGACTATATATTTTTTGAATGAAGGCAATTCTGGCTCGCTTCTTGGTCCCGCTCCTGTGCTTCCTCCTTGAATTTCTTTTAGAGTTTTTCCCCATCTATAAACCCGAATAAATACATGTTGAAGTTAGATCGGCCAAATGAAATAAATAAAATGAAAAATGAAGGAAAGTAGGGACCAGTGGTCGTAGCAACCGCCCACTTGTCTAGAGAGTTGACATGTAGTCGTAATAACCGACCACTCTGTCAAAAGAGAGAGAGAGAGAGAGAGAGGGTTGACCAATGGTCGTAATGACCGCCCACTTGTCTAGAGAATTGGCATGTGGTCGTAATAACCGACCACTCTGTCAAAGATGCTTGGCTGTCACTTTTTCAACTTGTATTATTTTGTAGAATTGATTTGGTGTGAGCACTTTAGTTACGAGTACGGAATATAATTTCCCTTGCTGGGGATGAGAAACAATTGGATTGTGAGAGATGTAGAGTTATTGTCAAAAATCCAGAATATCAGATTATAGTTTTATTTGTTGAAATAGGCTTGTTACAAGAATCGAGCTGTCATTCAAGAGTCGCAATGTAGGAGTATACAATAGTGATGAAAGAGTCAAGTCCCGAAAGGATATAATAATATAAAATAGGTAACTACCTTCGGATAAGTGCTGGTATAATAATTTTAATCCAAATTTCTGCACTTTCACTTGCACAAACAGTCCTTGGTAATCTCTTAAAGTCTATGTAACTCTTAACCACACTGTTCTTGATGTAAACTCAATAGTTTAACTTCGTATCGGTGGTACTCGTCTTGAGTCTGAACTGCTACTGAATTGAATTGTAACTGAACTGAACTCCGTTGAGCGCGCGTCCTATTTGTATCGTTGGAGCTTGACTCCCACTCTGCTGGCCTCCCCTCTTCTATAACCGTCTCTTCCATTGTCTTCTGGCTGAGACCGGAGTGGAACCTTGGGTCCCACCGTTGTTTGCTCCACATACCAATGGTATCTTATCTGTTTCCGTTGGCGGTCGAGCGCAGCTCCCGTTATCTTATCGGCTTCCGAGAATTGTTTACCCCGAGAGCCAACTGTCCTCGCATACCAGTGCTATCTTATTTGCGCACGGTCCCATGCCCTTGGACTTGTTGACGACGGGAACGTTTCATTGTCCTCTCGTCCCCATAATTCTTCTCTGCTTTTGTTCGATGCTTCGTACCTATGACTCCCACTCTTCGTACCCGTTGGTGCGTTGCTCATCCCTACTCTTCTTCTTCCCTTTGTGCGATGCTTCGTGCCTATGTGCTCTGCTCTTAGCGTCAGTCTTGCGTCTTGAGTGGAGCAGTGCGGATCTTCGGTAATTTTGACACGAGTACGTAGTTGCTTCTAGTAGTTTTTCATCATTCGGTGTTTGGTTTAGCTTCAGTGTCTCCTCACGATTCATTGAGGTGATTTTGATTTATTTTTGTGATTTCCAATTCTGCTGTGTGCATTAAATAATGTTTGGTTTCTTGTGTTTATTCCAAAGGTGGTCTTGTTCAGTGGTGTTACTTGATGACCGGACTTTGGATTTTTACTGAGTTTGGACCATGATTGCTGATGTTTCCTTTTTTGGCGTTCTTGATTAGCGTGTTAATATTTGGTGAGCTATTATTATTATTATTGGAAAAATTAAAATATTTTCTTATGAACTAATTTTGTTTGCGTTACAATGTTTGAGTACTTATATACTATACGCACGCATTTATTTATAATTCCGATGTCTTATTTCGGAGTTATCGATGTTTAAACATTGGTGCAGACGTTTTTAATTCTTTTAATTTTTGGCCTTATTACCAACGTCGGAGATTCGTCCGACGTCACATCTTCTTCTTAAAAGATGAAATTTTCACGCAGTTAAATTTTCGAAATTTAAGCTTTTAAATTTGGACAATGGGATTTTCAAATTTTTGCTCCACGGTGATTTTTCTAAGAACTGAGACGGTAGTAAGATAGCGGCGAATTTATAGAATTTTATCCGTTGTTTGCGAATAATTTAAAAATAATTCTGGGAGGTCTATTTTCGAAAATAGTCTCTTATTTCTAAACGGAGCGAGATATCGCAATTCTGAGTCGATTTTGCATTTTGTCACCAAAAGACCGAATCTCCCAATGCAGGTCCTCGACCAAAAAAAACATTTTTATTTCCAAAATAATTTTTATTTTGTCAAAAATTTTGCGAAAATTTTCGAGATTTTTGATTGTTTTTGTGTCATCTGAAAGAGCGAATTTAGAAGCATTTTATCACGACAACAGTTTTTTTTCTAAGTCGAAGTTGTGTTTTTGTAAGTTATTATTATTATGTTTATTATTGTTATTATTTCTTTTTTTGTATTTTTCACCTTTAGACGTGTTCTTGGGTTAGGTCTGGATTATGTCTGGGTTGGGTCAGGGTTAGGTCTGGGTTAATTCTGGGTTAAATCTGGGTTAGGTCTGGGTTGTAATTATTATTTTTTTTATTTTTGACAATTATATGTGCTCATGAGTTAGGTCTGGGTTAGGTTTGGGTTAGTTCCGGGTTAGCTCTGGTTAGATTTGGGTTAAATCTGAGTTAGGTCTGGGTTAGGTCTGGGTTAGGTCTGGGTTAGGTCGGTGGGTTTGGGAACCGGAGGGAATAGGGGCTTATCATTGGTGATTCGGATCCAATGATAGGTATACCTCAGTGGAGGTGGTCCTATTCCTAAAATCCTCTCACTCTACCTCCCCGTGGTGGTTCCTGGGGCACACTACGGTGTGTGCTAAGTGAGTGAGGGGTATCCCGCGGGAAGTAGCCCCAACGACGGTATGAGGCTGTGCTGGTAGGTGCAACCATGCCAGAGAGGCTCATACCTACGGGGTGATAACCGTGGGCAGGGCCCATGACGTGTCATTCCATGGGCCCTGTCCCGTAAGCCCGTGGGCCCTCGCTTTAGGGGGACCCCACGGGAACGGGGGCTTGCCTTGGCCGGCTGGCTGCGAGGATGATAACCTCTATAAAAAATCCCCAACCCCTAAGCTAGGATGCGGTGACAGGGGTTCTCCCGGGAGGGGGCTCCCGGGGGTGGTCAGTGGGTATACTGGCCATTAGCATACCCCTCGCGGGGTGGCATCTCGCGAGCGTAGGTGCCCGGCTTTGTACGTTATAGCACGCACTGTTTTTACTCGTGGGAACAATATGGATTCACTTATAAAAACAACGGGTGGGGGGGAACATTTAGATGTTGAGGGAGGATGCGACTCTCCGGCAGAGAGCCAGAGAGTCGCTGTTGACGAACCGGCAGCCACGCTGCAAACGAGTCTGGACAACAGTCCGACTCCGGGTGGGTTGCCCGAGGGCGGGACGGAGCGGCCCCCTGGGTCGAACCGTCCAGGCTCTCGGGTCGCCTCCACCGGGGCCGGACGAGGGAGCGTGGTGTCCGGCTGCGCCGGCGGAAAGTCCGAGAGCTCTCGGGCCAACCGCCGTGCGCGCTGGGCGCCTTACGTCACTGATGACGATGCCGCGGTGGGCTCTTCTGCCTCTGTGCCGGGTGCTCCTGGCCGGGTGGGGGGCCCCGGCGGTATCGGCATTGGCGGCCCCACACGCGGACCATGGGTTGACCTCGGCACTCGCTACTCCGTTAAAGGGGCGGGGAGTGTCGTGGGCGACTCGGGCCCGTCAGAATCGGCGGTGGGGGGCGTGGAGTCGGGCAGGGAGCCCGCTCCGACCCCCCCCTCCGTCGGCTCAGGCGGACGACGGACGGTGGTCGGCAGCCAGGGGAGTGGGAGTCGTGGGGGTCGTAAAGACCCCACTCCACTGGTTGCGGAGTTTGCCCTTGGGGTCAGGGCATTAAGCGTCGGGGAGATCATCCAAACCTTCCTTGAGAAGGTGCGGGGGGTTGAAGACACGGCGCTTAAGAGCCACAACCTCAAGGGCACCAGCGTCCGAGATTTCAAGGAGGCGGCAAGGTATGCCGAGGCGGCGTTCATGGAAGTGCTGCGGCGGGGTGAGTCAAACCCCCCCAGCGTCGTGGACGCTGCCTCGGCAATGGCCTCTTCGGCGGCTCCCGCCGCATCTGTGGCTCTCCAGATGGAGAACTGCAGTTTGCGGCGTGAGCTGGCGGAGATGCGCGCCACGGTTCGGGCCATCAGAGCGGAGATGATGGCCATGAAGAGGTTGGAGTCCGAAAGGACCACCACTCTTCATGTGCCTGATTCCGCTCGGATGGCAGCCGAATCGGAGGCGCTTTTAATGCCTCCTCCTCCGGCTCCAGTGCCGATGGAGGACGAGCCGGCGGTGTTGGGGGGGGAGGTGGCACTTAAGCCCTTCCCCCATGTTAAGGGGATCACCAGGCCCCCACTGGTGAGGAACCCTGGAGCGGCCGCTCCCTCCTTAGAGGAGATTATGGCCGGCCTTGGCGTCATGCTTGACGCCAAGCTGGCCCCTCTGAGGGAGGAGCAGGCCGTCCTTTGGAGGGCCGTGAATGGGGGGAGAGGTGGTGGGGATGGGGCTCGCAAGAACCCTCCCCCCCCGCCACCCCCACCCGCGCCCGGTCCTTCTGGATCTTCTTCTTCCCCCGTAGGGAAGAAGAAGAAAAAGAAGAAGAAAAAGAAGAAGAAGGGGAAGGGGACGGGCGAGGGTCCGCCCAATCGCCCCCCTTCTCCTGAACCTAATCCCCCCCCTGCCCCTGCACCAGGGGGTGAGAAGGAGAAAGCGGGGGGGAAGCCCAACTCTTGGGCCAAGGTGGTGGGGCGTAAGAAGGGGGGGAACAAGAAGCCGGCGGGGCCGGCTCCCCCCCCTAACCCTAAGCCTGGGCTCAGGGGCAAGGGCAAGGTGCCCACCCCTCCAAAGACCGCGGCCATATCGGTCACGGTCTTGGAGGGGTCGCAGGCGAGCCTCTCGGGCGCGATGGCTGCCGTTAAGGCGGCCATCGACCCGCGGAGTCTCGGCATCCCGGAGATGGATGTCCGCCGCTCCGTTACCGGGGGACTGCTTATCGAGGTCCCCGGTAAGGACGGCGAGGCGAAGGCGGATCTCCTCGCCGCCCGGATGGCCGAGATTCTGCGCCCGATGGGGGTGCGAGTCGCCCGGCCCACAAAAAGCGCAGAGTTGCGCCTACGTGGGCTGGACGACTCCGTCACCCCCGACGAGGTCCGTGCTGCGGTGGCTGCCGCCACGCAGTGCCCACCACAGTCCGTCCGGGTTGGGGACATTAAGTCCTCGACCGGCGGCTTGGGCACTGCGTGGGTGCAATGCCCGGCAGCTGCGGCGAAGGTCCTTGCGGGGGCAGGCAAGGTCCGGGTGGGGTGGTCCACCGCCCGGGTGGAAGTGCTGGCCGCTCGTCCCCTGCAGTGCTTCCGCTGCCTGGCCGTTGGCCACGTTAGGCAGCGGTGCACCAGCGAGGTGGACCGTAGCGGCCAGTGCTACCGGTGCGGTGAGGCCGGCCACCGGGCCAAGGACTGTGGGGCGCCCGTGAAATGCGCAATTTGCGCGGAGCTCGGGCGCCCATCCGGCCATAAGGCCGGCAGTCGGGCCTGCCCCCCGGTCCCCAAGAGGAAAAAAGGGGGGGGGAGCAAGGGGGCTCCCAAAGGGAGTGGAGGAAAGGAGGGGGGTGATCCACCCCCTCCACCCCCCACCCCCGAGGTAGAGAAGCCCTCCGGCGGAAAGAGGAGGAGAAACGAGTCTCCTCCTCCGCCGGAGGCAACGGACACGGAGATGGAGGTTGTGCCGCCTCCATCTCTGGCGTCCCCAGTATTGGGGACCAGGCCGGGAACCAAGGGGCCCACCAATGCCCCATAGGTTCCCGGTGACGACGGTCAACCTCGGCCGCTCGCGCAGGGCCCTGGATCTTTTATTCCAGGGCCTTGCGGAGCGGGGGGTCGGGTTGGCCGTGGTCACGGAGCCCTATAGGGTCCCTGAAGCCCCCCCTTGGGTTGGGGACCTTGAGGGCTCCGTGGCCATATGGGCCCGCATGGGCCGGGATTGTCCCCCCTGCTCCGTGGTCGAACGGGGCAGGGGGATGCTGGCGGTAAAATGGGGAGAGCTTCTGGCTATCGGTTGCTACGTCTCGCCCAACAGCGGCCACACCGCATTTGGAGATTATCTGGACCGGCTTGAGGCCTTGATCAGGCCACATTTAGCCGGTCCGGTGTTGGTCCTGGGGGACTTCAATGCGAAGTCCACCATGTGGGGAAACCCCAGGACCAACCTCCGCGGTGAGGCCCTGGAGGAATGGTCGGGGGGATTGGACCTCCGGTTATTGAACCGGGGGTCCGAACCCACGTGCGTGCGATGGAACGGGTGGTCCATAATCGATTTGGTTTGGGCCACCCCGTCCGCCGTACGCCGTGTGTCTGCCTGGCGAGTGGATACAGGGTGGGAGACCCTGTCGGACCACCTCCATGTTACGATGGAGGTGGTCCCCGCTCGCTGGGCGGACGTACCCCCCGAGGCGAGACCAAGCGGCCGATCAGCGCCCCCTGTGAGATGGGCGCTGAAAAAGCTAGACAAGGACGCGCTCTTGGCGGCGGCCCTCGCGCTTACCTGGACTAGTTCTGGGGAGCACGGGGTGGACGAGGGGGCTGACCGGCTCCGGGGCATTTTACAGTCGGCATGCGATGCCGCTATGCCCCGGACCGGTAACTGCCCCCAGCGGAAGTCCACGTATTGGTGGTCGGGCGAAATAGCGGACCTCAGGGTACACTGTGTCCGCGCCCGACGCCAATACACCCGTGCTCGTCGCCGCCACTTTAGGGGTGGCGACGGTGCGAGGGTGGACTCCCTGTACAGACGGTACAGGGAGGCCCAGATGGCCCTTCAAAGGGCCATCAAAGCCGCCAAGGCCAGGGCCTGGGAGGAGCTCCTGGGGTCCTTAGACGAGGACCCCTGGGGGCGTCCATACAGGGTGGTGCTGCGTAAGCTCCGCCCTGCGACGCCCCCGTTAACGGAGCTTCTGGATCCCGAATTTCTGGGGCGGGTCACGTCCACGCTCTTTCCCCCTGCTGGGGGGAGAGGCGTGTCGGTGACTCCGCCCCCTATGCCGGCGTTCGACGTCGGCAGATTCGGGATCCGGGAGGAAGAAATCTCCCAGGCAGCCCGGAGGATAAGGGATGGGGGCTACAAGGCCCCCGGTCCCGACGGTGTCCCCGGGCTTATCCTGGAAAAGCTGTTGAGCGTCCTTGCCCCGGTCTTGGTACAGGTGATGAACACCTGTCTGAGCCGGGGAGCTTTCCCCAAGTGCTGGAAGTCTGCCAGGCTCGTCCTCCTCCAGAAGGAGGGCAAGCCAGCTGATTCTCCCTCGGCGTACCGGCCGTTGTGTCTCCTCGACGAGGCGGGGAAATTCTTTGAGAAGATCCTCGCCGACCGCCTCGTCGAGCACCTGTCGCTGGGTGGTCCCGATCTAAGCGACAGCCAATTCGGCTTTCGGAGGGGGCGTTCCACGGTTGATGCGATCAGCCGTGTCGCTACCCTCCGGAGCCGGGCTGTCGCTTCGGGCAGGGTGTTGTTGGCGGTGAGTTTAGACATCACCAACGCCTTCAACACCCTGCCCTGGGACGAGGTAGAGAGGGCGCTGGAACACTTCCAAGTGCCCCTCTACCTCCGAGTAGTGATACGGGACTACCTAAGTGACAGGTGGTTCGAGTACCCAGGCCGGTACGGGGTTAGGATGAGGGAGCGGATGACCCGGGGGGTTCCGCAGGGGTCGGTTCTAGGACCGCTCCTGTGGAGCCTCGCTTACGACCGGGTCGTTCGGGCTTGCCTTCCCCTCGGCGCCACCGTCGTCTGCTATGCAGACGACACTCTGGTGGTGACCGAGGCGGAAACGTGGTTGAGGACACGCAGCCTGGCAGAGGCCACAGTGGACTGCGTTGTTGCCCGGATCCGGGGTATGGGGCTAGAGGTGTCTGCCGGCAAAACCGAGGCGATGTGGTTACACGCATTGCCTCGGGGCCGGCGGCCCCCTTCCCCGCTATGGATCCGGGTTGGCGGAGCCGCCGTCGAGATCAGGCAGGAGATGAAATATCTCGGCCTGATTCTCGACAGTCGCTGGTGCTTCGAAGATCACTTCGCGAGCCTGGCCCCCCGAGTAGAGAAGGTAGAGGTCGCCCTTGGGCGACTTCTGCCTAATCTCGGGGGGCCCGAAGTCAAGGTCCGCCGCCTCTACGCGGGGGTGGTTTGGTCTAAGCTCCTTTATGGAGCCCCCGTATGGGCCCCGCAGCTTACGGCCGGCTGCCGCTCCGAGATGCTGTTAAATCGCATCCAGCGGCGGCTGGCTGTGCGGGCCATACGGGGGTACCGAACCATCTCCGGTGAGGCGGCGCAACTCCTTGCCGGTTTCCCCCCCCTACGTCTACTGGCCAATGAGCGGGCGGCCAATTATGGCTACGCCCGCTCGGCCAGAGGGGGGGAGATAGACGGCGGGGAGCTCGCGGAGCTGAAGCGCCAGGCCTGGGAAAGCTTGCTGGCCCAATGGCGTCAACAGGTGGTTGACGCCAATTCGGGCCGGCCCATCTCCCGGGCCCTCCTGCCCATTCTACATGAATGGTGCGGGAGGCGTGTGCGGCTGACCTTCCGGGTCACGCAGGTGCTGTCCGGACACGGTTGTTTCGGTCGGTACCTGTGTTGGGTCCGGAAGGAGCCAACAGCGCAGTGCCACCATTGTGGCGAGGACCTGGACACGTCGTTGCATACGCTGGAACAATGCCCAGCGTGGTCGGCGCAACGGCGTGTCCTTAGAGGTCAGATTGGGTGGGACCTTTCCCTGCCGGCTGTGGTCGACCACATGGCTGGCGGGGGGGGTCCCTGGAATGCAGTGGCCTCCTTCTGCGAGAGCGTTATTTCGCAGAAGGAGGCCGCGGAGAGGGAGAGGGACGCCGACCCCCTCTCCGATAGAAATGTGTGGAGGTGGGCGGTGGCAGACGCCGCGACGGCTGCCGCCGTCCCACCTCCCTGACGCTGGGGGGGGGGGGGGCACCCCCCCCCCCTTAGTCGAGGGAGAATAGATTGGAGCGATGCCTCCGACAGTGGGCGTTAGGGGTTGCCTACTTCCGGAGGCTGGGGGGAGGACGGGGTCTGCCCTCCCCCCTGGGAATGGTAACGGGCCGGGGTGCCGCGGCGAGGAGCCCATATCTCTTTACTCCTCGCCCCGACACCCCGGCCCGGCCGCAGCGTCCCCCCCTCACCGTGGGGGGGAGAGACATGCGCTGCGGGAAAACGGAGAGCGGGGGCCCGCGGAAGATGGACCTCAATCTCCGTCGCGTATTGGAGGTGCTCGCCCTAGGCTTCGGCTCGGGACGAGCCCTCCAGGGGCCGCGGGCGACACGCCTTGGGGGGCGTGTCGTCCATACCGGCGGTCCCCGGGATGGGGGGGGCATTGCGCGGGAGACCGGCGCAATGCCCTGGTAGATGAAATTTGGGGGGTCATGTCCCCCCCGTGCCTGGGGCGGCGGCCTACCGCCGCCGCCACAGCGGGGGAGTGGTCCAGTAGTGTTCTACAAGAGTTCCTGGCCACTCCCCTACCGCATAGGCAGGTCTCCGCAGGGTTTTAGTGGGTATACCCCCCTTCCCCTTCCAACCAGGAAGGGGGGGAGTCCCACATATCCCCGCCCCTCCCCCAAGGGGGGCGGGGAATGCGTAAAGCATTTCCCTGCGTAAAAAAAAAAAAAAAAAAGGTCGGTGGGTTTGCGTCTATATCCAAATCTGCTCATATTGAAAATATCCGTGTTGTTTTTGTTCCTGAACATTTTTCCTTGAGTAAAAATTTTTGTCAGAGCTACGGTTCTATGGGTTTGCTCTTGTGCTTTTTTTTACGATTTTTTGTACACATTATTTTAAAATGATTATATATATATTCTTAATTCTATGTGTTTAGAATTATGATTAGTTTTTATTGATTATTATGATTTTTATTAATATTTGTTAATATATGGTCTTGAATATAATATTGGTTAATATGTGTTTTTCTTGTTTTATTATTTACCATTAGTTGTGTTTAAACCACGGGACGTGACACCTCCCCCGTCGGAAAGCAAATTTCCGAGGGAAATTTGTTCCAGGTTCTTGACTGCTTCTTCCAGTCTGGATGCCTCCGGTGGTTGAGTTTGCGTTTGGGTGTTGCTTTGGTTGATTATTGGAACTGCTGCTGTGTTGATGGTGTATCTCTTCCTATCAGCTGAACGTATAAGAAGATACGTTAGAGAGCCACACAGCGCTCCGCACAAATGGACTCCACATCCGTACGATGTATGCAGCTGATATCCATGTATTAAGGTGTTTATTATTAATTTAAATAATTTGAAAATAATAAAGATTGCCAATAATCCTGCACTGACTGAACCAAATTTTATGAACCCGTTCCATAGTTTTTCAGCCGTGTTTTCTGCGATCTTTTCCATTGTTTCTTCGTTTAGCATTCCCATCATTGAAATTGATCCAGCTGGTATATTTTTGCCGGTCATACTTCTTGCAACTGAATTTAGTACAGCTGATTTTTCTGCTGGGAACATGATGTGGTCCCTGAGGTTTTCTAGATCGTTTGATGTATAAATTCCTCCAGTGGCTAAATTAGATGGGTTAATATATTGCCATGTTGGTTCTTTCAGTGGTTGTAGTTTTTGAGGGGCAATTACTTCAATGGGTCTTGGTGAAAGTCTATGCCATTTTTGATCGATTTCGTACATTACCGGTAGTATTACACTGCAATCCCTATGAGTTCCATGGGTAGTGATAATATGGGTTATGGGTGTTAAGAACAATGATCTGTTCTGATGTACGATCGTTAATTCGTTGAAACATTCCGTGGTGTGTCTGATTTTTACGGTTACCGGTATGCATTTGATTATATGGATCACTTCACCTGCTATTAGAGCCATATGACCCGGTTGTTTGGTTATTACCTGAGCAAAATGATCAGGCTTCAGTGTTGCTAGAGTTAGTGCATTGGCTAATATTTGTTTTTCCAAATTACACTTTTGAGCAAGCATGTTCTTGTATAGACTATTCATTTGGGTTTTTATGTGTCTTTCTATATAGATAAATTTAGAATTCATGTAGGTGAATATGTCTAAATTTTCTACACGTATCGTTCGTGTTCCCGCAAAGGTTTTTCCTTTAATGGTTTCCAAAATAAATAGTTTGGGATGTTCTGTTTGGAATAAGGTGTATCCACAAATGGATGTTTCACCCATTTTAGATAGTGCAAAAGTTACGTCTGCTGTAGTCAAGGCAAATACTGAGGGTAGATCTTCCAAGTTATCATTGTCAGTGATTTTTGATGCCAGGCCTTCATAGAGGATGTCGTATTGTTCGAACTTACATGTTGATTTTGGGAATGGCTTCCAGAACGTATATCCGTCGTCGTTGTCTAAGCATGTTCCTCCTTGAAAGCTGCAAACTGTTCCTGACTTTAGCATGATTCTGTTGTCCTCTAATTGCACGGGTACTGATGATGTTCGTAGGGTGATTTTTGCGATTGCTTGTACCACCACATTGTCCCATGATCCGTATGGGTCCGCAAACGCAGCTCCCTCGCATTTTCCGTTTATGTTTAACTTTCCTGCAAGGGTGAAGGTTCTGCTTTCGGTTGAGTTGATTTTCAAGTCACTCAAGTATATGTTCTTTCCCATATACATAGTACCGTATAGGTGTAACTTTTTGCATTGTTCCTCTGTTATTGGCTCGATGTATTCGTGTATTCCGTTTTGTACTGCCGAGATATGAGAATGCATTCCACAATAATGGATCATTCTAGTCATTTCGACTTTACATTGTATAGTATCGACATAATTGAAATCAGACAGCTGTAGTAATTGGATATACACTTCTTCTGTTTTTGTGGTTATATGGTCGATGTCGCAGTCACTTATTTCCTTGAGCGAAAATGTGGTTATGTTTAAGTTGCGGCTATTACAATCATATCCAATAAGAGCTCGTGAGACGTGTGGAAACGCCAGGATAACCAAGAGGGTTATCATTTTCCTGTTCTGTAAATAGATATTTTATTGATTTTTAAGTATAAAATTGAGTAGAACAATTGTTACAGTTGACAATATTTGTGTAGGTTAATATAGTACGTCTACATTGAGTGCAAACGGTCGTAGGTAGTATGTTACTAAAATAGTGGAAATAAAAGTTTGCTATTATGTGAATAGTTGATGAATTTTTACAGGCGATACAGTATTCCGCTCTGTTTTCATCGAAGTACATATTGCCTTTTATGCAGAAGTAGCCTTCCATTTGGTCCAAGAATTGTAGTGTTCTGTCGACTGAAGTCTGCATTGTTTGTCCTTTTGGGCACATGTTCACGATGCGTTATAGTTCACTTTTTAGAGTAGCACGTCGATCACATCATCCATTCCTATTCTACACCATTGTTCTTCAGTTATAAGAAAATGTACTTCTATGCATTGTCTACATTCTGAAGCACGTTTCACTCTCACTAGTGCTGTTTGGCATCCCGCACAGCCCTGTAGCAATTGTAGTGTTGTGTTGGAGGTGAAGACATGAGTCCACGGTTCCAGTAGAAAGAAATCCTTCATGAATTGAGGCAGTTCTTCGTAGCAGTATGCGCATATGAATCTACCGGGAATAGTGAATCCAAACGTTTTGAATATTCCGCTGGTAGCAATCTGAACACAATAATGCGTCGTTAATCGTGGGTATTGATCCGGGTATTGATCCGGGAATACTCCATCAATGGGTCCTTGTTGTTGACTTATTTCCGTAACGTTGTAGCTACGAAATGGATTGGGGACTCCCATATTTTTAATCTAGTTTAACAGAGACATTTTCTATGCCTCCGTAGTTTATTCCTTGTTTGTCTTCATGCGATAATTCCATATATTGGCAGACGCATTCTGAGCATAGCCATGCCCTTCTTGGTAGAGCAATACGAATATTACAGAGTTCGCAATGGGTTGACAGTATTGCTCGTTCTTGCTCGCAGATTTGGTGTTTGTTTCCTTCTACATAGTAGAATTTTTCTCCCTGATCCAACTCATCGTAGCAATATCTGCAAAGGCGGGCACCCCACGTGGTGTAAAAAGGTTTGTTCGGCACGCTTCTTATGCAATACAATTGTAAGAGGTATTCATATGTAGTAGGTGTTTTCATAGGCAAAACACCATGTATTTGTCGTTGGAAGGTATAATTAACCACAGCGTTGGGTTGACTGAGTGGTATATTCATTATTTATTATATTACCACCTGGTTATTACACCTATCGCATTTCCTCTAGAAATTCTACTCCACTGCTGCGGAGTCATCTCGAAGTACTGTTCGATGCACTCCGTGCATCGATCGGCTGAGCGGAGGCGGCACAACTGTGCTAGACACGTCCGGCACCTACTCTTCTGGAGGGCAGTCGTGTAGACGCTGATGGTGTGCCAACCTCCTATATGGTGGTTGTTCTGCTCGGCGATGGGCAGGTTCTGATAACAGGTCGCGCAGAGCCGATGGTCTGTGGCCACGAAGATCGGGGTGTTGCTTAGGACTGTTAGGCAGTAGAGATGCATCAACCGGTCATATGTCTCTGGATAATCCCGGGGCAGCACTCCATCAATTGGCCCGTAGAACTCCCTGTCGTCCTCGTCTTCGTATTCTTCAACGACGGCGCGACCATGATACACCGGCATTCTTTGCTGCAATGTTTCACAGCGTTATTCTTCCGTGATTATTGTTCTTTTTGCAGTCCATTTCGTCATGTTGTCATCGGCGTACGTATCGTTCGTTGTAGTTATTTACATGTCTTTGTACATTTCATAACTTAGATCTACGGTGTGCTAGTTTTAATTTATTTAAGTGTACTGTACGAATACTACCTTTAACTAGAATTTTTACGTTTTGGTTTGTCAAAATTTCCATTACACGGTGTGGACCAGTGTATTGATCACTGAATTTACCTTTACATGGTTCTTTTAAAAGATAAACGAGGTCTCCTTCCTTAAAGTTTTGTGGGTTTATTTTTCGATCGTAATATTGTTTAGATTTTGCTTTAGCAGTATTTAAATTTTTTACTGCTGACAGTTGTAACTCGTTTATCGTTGTATGTAATTCGCGTAGGTAGTCTTCGTAAGTTGGCTCTAGGTTTTCAGTTATTGGATTTTTACTAGTAGGCTCACGAGCCATTCTTCCGTATACCAATTCGTGCGGTGAAAACCTAGTTCCTTCATGCATGGAAGTGTTATATGAAAACATAGCTAAATCTATCCAATCGTCCCAATTAGACGCGTTAGTAACGTACTGTTTTAAATATTCTATCAATACGTGATGAGATCTTTCGATCGATCCATTACTTTGCGGATGATAGGCGGTAGTTGTATAATGTTTTATTTTAAATTTCTTAGCTACTTGCTTCATTAATTTCGAGGTGAAGTTAGTTCCTAAATCCGTTAGGATGGCTTTAGGAGCTCCGAATCGGCAAATAAAATTTTTTATGAACGCGTCCGCGATATCTGCAGTAGTGGTTTGATTTAAAGGTACGGCTACGGAATATTTAGTTAACAGATCTTGCATAGTTAATATATACTTATTTCCTCGCTTCGTATCCGGTAAGGGACCTACTACGTCTAGACTAACTTTGTCGAATGCCTTTCCCGGAGTGTCCGTTAGTACCATTGGTTGTTTGGTTTTGATTCGGGTAAGCTTTTTTAGTTGGCATTCGCTGCATGTACGAATGTAGTCTTGGATGTCCTTTTTCATGCCATCCCAGTAATATGTTTTCCTTATTCTGTAAAATGTTTTAGTTACGCCTTTGTGTCCTCCAACTGCTGATATATGTTTTTCTTCAATGATGCCCAATCTCTCGGCTTCAGGTGGTATGGTTGTCCATCCGGTGCATATAGTTATACTGACGTGCGTTTCTCCGAATACTTCCTTCAACTTATTAATTGTGTACTTCCAAGGCACATCTTCAATATAGTCCGTTTTACTCATGGAGAATGATGTCAGATTCATTTCGGTTACTACATCCAATAATGATGCAAAACATCTTACAATATTTTCTGGTTCAATTGGAACGTGTTTTTCTTTGACGGGGAGGGCTATAGTGTAGTAGTTATTAATAGGTTGTAGTCTGGCCCTTTCGAATGTCAAGTCGATGTACGTTCCTAATTGATTAGCTTCTTTTAATTCCTGTGCACCCTTGTCGACAGGATCGCCGTCCATATCCACAAATATCACTTTATGAGTTTTCATCATATTCAGAGGTTCTCGAATTTCCTTAATTTGTATATTCGATGGTTGTCTTGATTGAATTTCAAAATCCAGGGTTACAGGAGTTTCCAGTGGTATGTTGCCTTGGGTAGGCGTTAATTCCATGTCGCTATATGGTAGATTTCCAACGTTCTCGTGAAAATCGTCGTTACCTGGATCATTGCCGAAAGAGGTGGATGGATCTTCGGTTTCTGGTAGATTTAGATCGTTGGTTCCCCTTCTTCGTATGGCGTCGGATATTGGTGAATCGTCTGATGATGAAGCGGATGATTTCTTTCGTTTTCTATTGTGTGACTCCCCTTTTGACGGTTGCATAGAGGTGGATGGGCTTTCTTCATCTGGTACTTCTAGATCGTCATATTTTCCTTTCTTCCGTACTGCGTCAAATAAAGCTGAATCCGATGAGGACGAAGATGTGGATATTTTCCTTTTCTTATTGCTCGATTCCTCTTCCAAAGGTCTTATGGGTAAGCAAATCTCTGGGGGATTTCGAGACAAGGCGTCGGCGTTAGCGTTAGCTCTACCTTGTTTGTATTGAATTTTGTATTCGTATTCTGACAGCTTCAATTTCCACTTCCATAGTCTAGATGTTGGATCCTTGATAGAGTGCAACCATACTAACGGTTTATGATCCGTAATTATATTGAAGGTGCGACCGTATAAGTATGGTCGAAAGTAGGTCACACAATATACAATTGCCAAGCATTCCTTTTCTATGGTGGAGTATTTTTGTTCTGCTGCATTTAGCAGACGAGACGCGTATGCCACAGGAAGGTCTTTTCCAATTATTCCTTGACTGAGAACTCCTCCAATGGCGTATCCAGATGCGTCGGTAGTGAGATTGAAGGTTTTCGTAAAATCAGGAAATTGGAGTATTGGTTCCGTTATTAAGGCTTCTTTTAGAATACAGAACGATTTCTCCTGTGTTTCTCCCCATTTGAATTTCATATCCTTTTTCAGCAGGTCTGAAAGTGGTTTCGCAGTTGCTGAAAAGTTGGAAATGAATCTTCTGTAATATCCTGCCAATCCAAGGAATTGTTTGATGTTCTTTGGATTTTTTGGTTTAGGGAAGTTCTGTACTGCGGTGATCTTTTTAGGGTCAGGCTTCAGACCGTCTTCGCCAATGATGTGTCCCAAGTACGCAACTTCATGGCGTAGGAACTCGCATTTGTCCGGTTGAAGCTTTAGATTTGCGTTACGTAGACGTTCCATTAGTTTGTTGAATTTAATCTCGTGTTCTCGTAAAGAACGCGAGTATAATACTATGTCGTCTAGGTATACGAATAATTCTGATCCTTGAAGTCCTGCTAGAACGCTGTTCATTAATCGTTGAAATGTTGCTGGAGCATTCTTTAGACCAAAAGGCATTCTTTTGAATTGAAAATGACCATACGGAGTAGAAAACGCAGTTTTGTGCGCGTCCTCTGGCACCATCTTAATTTGATGAAATCCAGATGCCAGGTCGAAAGTGGAAAAATATTTAGCACTTCCTAGTTGGTCTAGAATTTCTGTTATATTAGGTAGAGGGTATGCGTCTCCTATGGTTTTTTCGTTCAAATTTCGATAGTCGATTACTAAACGCCATCGTTTATTTCCTTGAGAATCGGGTTTTTTAGGCACGATCCATATAGGTGAGTTGTATGGTGATGTAGATGCTTCGACAACATTGGTTTCCAATAATTCCTTCACTTGTTTGTTAATCTCTTCTTTATGGATCGGAGGGAAACGATATTGTCTTGTATTTATCGGCACATCGTCTGTAGTATGAATTTTATGACGTAGTACATCGGTGCCTTCGAGAGTTTCTCCAGGAATATGGAATCTATCCTCATTTTGTTTTATCAAACTTAAAACATTTTCTCTTTCTTCCTCATTGAGATGATCCAGTCGTAGCAGCTCCAATACTTCTTCTAGTCGATTGTGTCCGTTTACTGCTGTCACTTGACAAACATTTATATGTTGGGTGGTAACTTCTTCAAATGGTTCCAGTTTTATAATGGGTACGTCGAGAAGGTAATCCTGTAGAGTTGCATTAGTTACTCTGATGTGAGCACGCCCTTTATGATTAGTGACCACTGTTTCGCCGAGAAAAATACCCTTTTCTTCTGGTATTCGAGGTATATAACCCTGATGTACCTCTGGATTGATTATATTTACTGTGAGGGGAATAGAGGTTCGTTTAGGAACAGTTATTAATTGAGTTTCGAAAAATGGTATGTATGTAGATCCCCATTTCACATGTTTGTCGGAATAGTCGATGCTGGCTCGATGGTTTTGGAAAAAGTCGGATCCTAAGATTCCTCCTTGATCTATAGAGGTTTGATTACCAACGACATGAAATAAAACTTGATGGCCTGCTATCCTGATGTATGCCGTCCCTCGGGTGGCCAGGACTTCAGCCGAGATTCCTCGAAGGAAGAGAGTGTCGTTAGTGTCGATTGTAGTAGATATTGAGACCATGCATTCCTTGATGAGGTTGACTTCCGAACCAGAGTCAACCAAAAGTGTTACTATTCCGTCAAGATCGGGAGAAGTGATTAGTATAGTGGGCGTATATTTTGTAGAGTTTAGGCGAATATTGATGACTCTCCTAGATTGATTTCTTCCTCTTCCGTTTCCTCCTTGTTTGTCGTTGTCTCTCGTGGAAAGTCTGGTCGTTGAGGTTGGTCCTGTTTGGACGGTGTGGACTTTGCTGTTCCGACTGAGCTTGTTTTGGAGGTGGTTGGTGCGATTTTCATCACTGATCGACGCTCTGTGGGGTTGGCTCCCCTGGGTGCGTCGTTGTTTCCCGGGGAGGGTCCCCCGTTTCCCGACTTCTGTTGAGAATAAGGCACTATTTCTCCTGATTCGACCTTTGCCTTGAATTTGTAACAATCCTTGATTATATGTCCCAGCTTCTTACAATAGGTACAGGTAACTGGTGGATTACTTGTTCCCGGTTGATTGTTGGGTCTTGAACCATTATTATAATTTCTATTATAATTGTTGGTATTATTAGCTGGATTAGAATTATTTTGCCAACGAGGTCTATTACGATTGTCCTGTGCTGCAGGTGGCTGATATCGATTCTGTGGAGGTCGATTTTGGCTTTGTTGATATTGATTTTGTGGAGGTGGGTACCGATTTGATGATTGGGAGAAGTTCCTTCGATCTCTGTTGTTTGGGGCGAATTGCTTGATTCGTTCCTCTTCTAATTGAATCTGCTTACTTATTTTAATTGCGTTAGCATAGCAATCATCTAAATTACGATAGCCTTCTAGTTGTAATCGAATTTTAACATCTGATGGTAATCCGTTTATAAAAGCTTCGGCCACTTCGGAATTTATGATATCTAATAATGGTTTTATATCATCCGGATATAGATTACGCTCACCATCTATTATGGCTAGTCGTAGATCTTTTACACGGCTAATATAATCGAGGATGCCTTCGTTAGGTTTCTTAAAAATATTACCTAATTCGCCCTTATATTGATTAACCGATTTTTGAGGACCGAACATGAGTTTTAATTTATTTCCGAAATCTTCTACTGTATTCATATTTGAGTCTTCGATGGCCATAAATGCGTGTCCTCTAAGTTTATTTGTTAGTAATTTAACTAACCATTGTTCTTGGGTAGGAGAGAGCATGGCTTTGGCTCTTTCACATGCTCTTAAAAATTGAAATATAGAGGGTCTATAGCCATCGAACACCGGTACCGTTTCTAACGCATCTTTAATACGAATAGGATTTTCATTGGATGAATGAACTTTTACAATCTCGGGTTTCTTTTCCGCAAGTACGTTTTTCTTAGTAATAGCGTGTAGTTCATTTTGAATGACTAGTAATTGATCGTTTAAATCTCTAAATTTTGCAGCAAGCCCAGCTATGAAATCATTGCTTTTTTGGGATTTTTCTATTTCCTCTAAAGCCTTTCGTAATAATTGTCCATCAATAGGACCTTCGTCTTGGACTATATTTACTTCTGGATCTGACATTCTGAATTTGTTTTTATTACTACTATATTGACTCTCAACTTTTGCGCTTCGTATCCCACCGCGCTGCCACCAAATTATTAACTGCTGTAACAGCTACTATTATGTTACGTACCGTATTTTATATGAGATGTTGAGTACAGCACAATAGCAGGAGTTACCGCTGGAGAGAGATGTTGTGAGTTTACGAATATAAGGTTATTAAAATGATTCTTTATTAATATTATTATTATACTGATCTTATAATGTTAAATGCCGTTTGATTATTTCAGGTGGTGCTGAACGGATCAGAAGGATCCACCACTCAATAATCGTGACCGGGATAAAAATTTAGGTAAATTGTATTAAGATATTTTATTGTATTTTATAAAAATAAAGAAAAGTAAAAGAAATAATGAATGACTTCGTAAATATGATTTGTATGGGGATCCAAGCGCAATTTGAACCTATCTGCATACACCGACTACGGTTCGGGAAGTTGAGATTCAAAAATGAGAATAATTGTCACACGTTTGTATATGTTTAAATATCACAATCAATTTATTATATATATGTATGTTTGTTTATTACAAAAAAAAAGGATAAAAGGGGAAAATATATATATATATGTGTGTGGGTGTTAATTTAATAGATCTTCGTCGAACTCGGATGGGTCCCACTGATTTTGCGGAGAATGCTCCCCGATGTTTTCTCTCAGAGAGGGATCCCAAGTTTCCCTCTCTGCTGAATCTACAGGATCGAAGTTGGGCTCTCCTTCAAAATGGTCAGGGGTGAGCAGGGCCTCTTCGGCCTCTTGCCTAGCGAGACTATATATTTTTTGAATGAAGGCAATTCTGGCTCGCTTCTTGGTCCCGCTCCTGTGCTTCCTCCTTGAATTTCTTTTAGAGTTTTTCCCCATCTATAAACCCGAATAAATACATGTTGAAGTTAGATCGGCCAAATGAAATAAATAAAATGAAAAATGAAGGAAAGTAGGGACCAGTGGTCGTAGCAACCGCCCACTTGTCTAGAGAGTTGACATGTAGTCGTAATAACCGACCACTCTGTCAAAAGAGAGAGAGAGAGAGAGAGAGGGTTGACCAATGGTCGTAATGACCGCCCACTTGTCTAGAGAATTGGCATGTGGTCGTAATAACCGACCACTCTGTCAAAGATGCTTGGCTGTCACTTTTTCAACTTGTATTATTTTGTAGAATTGATTTGGTGTGAGCACTTTAGTTACGAGTACGGAATATAATTTCCCTTGCTGGGGATGAGAAACAATTGGATTGTGAGAGATGTAGAGTTATTGTCAAAAATCCAGAATATCAGATTATAGTTTTATTTGTTGAAATAGGCTTGTTACAAGAATCGAGCTGTCATTCAAGAGTCGCAATGTAGGAGTATACAATAGTGATGAAAGAGTCAAGTCCCGAAAGGATATAATAATATAAAATAGGTAACTACCTTCGGATAAGTGCTGGTATAATAATTTTAATCCAAATTTCTGCACTTTCACTTGCACAAACAGTCCTTGGTAATCTCTTAAAGTCTATGTAACTCTTAACCACACTGTTCTTGATGTAAACTCAATAGTTTAACTTCGTATCGGTGGTACTCGTCTTGAGTCTGAACTGCTACTGAATTGAATTGTAACTGAACTGAACTCCGTTGAGCGCGCGTCCTATTTGTATCGTTGGAGCTTGACTCCCACTCTGCAGGCCTCCCCTCTTCTATAACCGTCTCTTCCATTGTCTTCTGGCTGAGACCGGAGTGGAACCTTGGGTCCCACCGTTGTTTGCTCCACATACCAATGGTATCTTATCTGTTTCCGTTGGCGGTCGAGCGCAGCTCCCGTTATCTTATCGGCTTCCGAGAATTGTTTACCCCGAGAGCCAACTGTCCTCGCATACCAGTGCTATCTTATTTGCGCACGGTCCCATGCCCTTGGACTTGTTGACGACGGGAACGTTTTATTGTCCTCTCGTCCCCATAATTCTTCTCTGCTTTTGTTCGATGCTTCGTACCTATGACTCCCACTCTTCGTACCCGTTGGTGCGTTGCTCATCCCTACTCTTCTTCTTCCCTTTGTGCGATGCTTCGTGCCTATGTGCTCTGCTCTTAGCGTCAGTCTTGCGTCTTGAGTGGAGCAGTGCGGATCTTCGGTAATTTTGACACGAGTACGTAGTTGCTTCTAGTAGTTTTTCATCATTCGGTGTTTGGTTTAGCTTCAGTGTCTCCTCACGATTCATTGAGGTGATTTTGATTTATTTTTGTGATTTCCAATTCTGCTGTGTGCATTAAATAATGTTTGGTTTCTTGTGTTTATTCCAAAGGTGGTCTTGTTCAGTGGTGTTACTTGATGACCGGACTTTGGATTTTTACTGAGTTTGGACCATGATTGCTGGTGTTTCCTTTTTTGGCGTTCTTGATTAGCGTGTTAATATTTGGTGAGCTATTATTATTATTATTGGAAAAATTAAAATATTTTCTTATGAACTAATTTTGTTTGCGTTACAATGTTTGAGTACTTATATACTATACGCACGCATTTATTTATAATTCCGATGTCTTATTTCGGAGTTATCGATGTTTAAACATTGGTGCAGACGTTTTTAATTCTTTTAATTTTTGGCCTTATTACCAACGTCGGAGATTCGTCCGACGTCACATCTTCTTCTTAAAAGATGAAATTTTCACGCAGTTAAATTTTCGAAATTTAAGCTTTTAAATTTGGACAATGGGATTTTCAAATTTTTGCTCCACGGTGATTTTTCTAAGAACTGAGACGGTAGTAAGATAGCGGCGAATTTATAGAATTTTATCCGTTGTTTGCGAATAATTTAAAAATAATTCTGGGAGGTCTATTTTCGAAAATAGTCTCTTATTTCTAAACGGAGCGAGATATCGCAATTCTGAGTCGATTTTGCATTTTGTCACCAAAAGACCGAATCTCCCAATGCAGGTCCTCGACCAAAAAAAACATTTTTATTTCCAAAATAATTTTTATTTTGTCAAAAATTTTGCGAAAATTTTCGAGATTTTTGATTGTTTTTGTGTCATCTGAAAGAGCGAATTTAGAAGCATTTTATCACGACAACAGTTTTTTTTCTAAGTCGAAGTTGTGTTTTTGTAAGTTATTATTATTATGTTTATTATTGTTATTATTTCTTTTTTTGTATTTTTCACCTTTAGACGTGTTCTTGGGTTAGGTCTGGATTATGTCTGGGTTGGGTCAGGGTTAGGTCTGGGTTAATTCTGGGTTAAATCTGGGTTAGGTCTGGGTTGTAATTATTATTTTTTTTATTTTTGACAATTATATGTGCTCATGAGTTAGGTCTGGGTTAGGTCTGGGTTAGTTCCGGGTTAGCTCTGGTTAGATTTGGGTTAAATCTGAGTTAGGTCTGGGTTAGGTCTGGGTTAGGTCTGGGTTAGGTCGGTGGGTTTGCGTCTATATCCAAATCTGCTCATATTGAAAATATCCGTGTTGTTTTTGTTCCTGAACATTTTTCCTTGAGTAAAAATTTTTGTCAGAGCTACGGTTCTATGGGTTTGCTCTTGTGCTTTTTTTTACGATTTTTTGTACACATTATTTTAAAATGATTATATATATATTCTTAATTCTATGTGTTTAAAATTATGATTAGTTTTTATTGATTATTATGATTTTTATTAATATTTGTTAATATATGGTCTTGAATATAATATTGGTTAATATGTGTTTTTCTTGTTTTATTATTTACCATTAGTTGTGTTTAAACCACGGGACGTGACACAAGCATATTCCAGCGTTTTCTGTCATATTAAAGCGTTTTCTGGCATATTGCAGTGATTCTATGGTTTTATACCGTATTCTATCGTTTTCTAGCATATTCCATCGGTTTCTCGCATAATTCATTGTTTCTAGCATATTTCAGCGTTTTCTACCATATTCCAGCATTTTCCGGCGTATTGCAGTGATTCTATGGTTTTATACCATATTCTATCGTTGTTAAGCAAATTCCAGCGTTTTCTGGCGTATTGCAGTTATTCTATCGTTTTATACCATATTCTATCGTTTTCTATCATATTTCAGCGTTTTCTGTCATATTAAACCGTTTTCTCGCATATTCTATCGTTTTCTCGCATATTTTAGTGTTTCCATCATATTCCAGCGTTTGTAAGCAAATTACAGCGTTTTCTGTCATATTAAAGAGTTTTCTGTCATATTCTATCGCTTTCTCGCATATTTTAGTGTTTATAGCATATTACATCGGTTTCTTGCATATTCCAGCGTTTTCTACCATATTCCAACGTTTTCTGGCATATTTCAGTGTTTCTAGCATATTCTACCGTTTCCAGACATATTCCTGTTATTCTATCGTTATCAAGCATATTCCAGCGTTTTCTGTCATATTAAAGCGTTTTCTGGCATATTGCAGTGATTCTATGGTTTTATACCATATTCTATCGTTGTTAAGCAAATTCCAGCGTTTTCTGGCGTATTGCAGTTATTCTATCGTTTTATACGATATTCTATCGTTTTCTACCATATTCCAGCGTTTTCTGGCATATTTCAGTGTTTCTAGCATATTCTACCGTTTTCAGACATATTCCTGTTATTCTATCGTTTTCAAGCATATTCCAGCGTTTTCTGTCATATTAAAGCGTTTTCTGGCATATTGCAGTGATTCTATGGTTTTATACCGTATTCTATCGTTTTCTAGCATATTCCATCGGTTTCTCGCATAATTCAGTGTTTCTAGCATATTTCAGCGTTTTCTACCATATTCCAGCGTTTTCCGGCGTATTGCAGTGATTCTATGGTTTTATTCCATATTCTATCGTTGTTAAGCATATTCCAGTGTTTTCTTGCGTATTGCAGCTATTCTATCGTTTTATACCATATTCTATCGTTTTCTAGCATATTTCAGCGTTTTCTGTCATATTAAACCGTTTTCTCGCATATTCTATCGTTTTCTCGCATATTTTAGTGTTTCCATCATATTCCAGCGTTTGTAAGCAAATTCCAGCGTTTTCTGGCGTACTGCAGTTATTCTATCGTTTTATACCATATTCTATCGTTTTCTAGCATATTCCATCGGTTTCTCGCATAATTCAGTGTTTCTAGCATATTCCAGCGTTTTCTACCATATTCCAGCGTTTTCCGGCATATTGCAGTGATTCTATGGTTTTATTCCATATTCTATCGTTTTCTAGCATATTTCAGCGTTTTCTGTCATATTAAACCGTTTTCTCGCATATTCTATCGTTTTCTCGCATATTTTAGTGTTTCCATCATATTCCAGCGTTTGTAAGCAAATTCCAGCGTTTTCTGGCGTACTACAGTTATTCTATCGTTTTATACCATATTCTATCGTTTTCTAGCATATTCCATCGGTTTCTGTCATATTAAACCGTTTTCTCGCATATTTTAGTGTTTCCATCATATTCCAGCGTTTGTAAGCAAATTCCAGCGTTTTCTGGCGTACTGCAGTTATTCTATCGTTTTATACCATATTCTATCGTTTTCTAGCATATTCCATCGGTTTCTCGCATAATTCAGTGTTTCTAGCATATTTCAGCGTTTTCTACCATATTCCAGCGTTTTCCGGCGTATTGCAGTGATTCTATGGTTTTATTCCATATTCTATCGTTGTTAAGCATATTCCAGCGTTTTCTTGCGTATTGCAGTTATTCTATCGTTTTATACCATATTCTATCGTTTTCTAGCATATTTCAGCGTTTTCTGTCATATTAAACCGTTTTCTCGCATATTCTATCGTTTTCTCGCATATTTTAGTGTTTCCATCATATTCCAGCGTTTGTAAGCAAATTCCAGCGTTTTCTGGCGTACTGCAGTTATTCTATCGTTTTATACCATATTCTATCGTTTTCTAGCATATTCCATCGGTTTCTCGCATAATTCAGTGTTTCTAGCATATTCCAGCGTTTTCTACCATATTCCAGCGTTTTCCGGCATATTGCAGTGATTCTATGGTTTTATTCCATATTCTATCGTTTTCTAGCATATTTCAGCGTTTTCTGTCATATTAAACCGTTTTCTCGCATATTCTATCGTTTTCTCGCATATTTTAGTGTTTCCATCATATTCCAGCGTTTGTAAGCAAATTCCAGCGTTTTCTGGCGTACTACAGTTATTCTATCGTTTTATACCATATTCTATCGTTTTCTAGCATATTCCATCGGTTTCTCGCATAATTCAGTGTTTCTAGCATATTTCAGCGTTTTCTACCATATTCCAGCGTTTTCCGGCGTATTGCAGTGATTCTATGGTTTTATACCATATTCTATCGTTTTTTAGCATATTTCAGCGTTTTCTGTCATATTAAACCGTTTACTCGCATATTTTAGTGTTTCCATCATATTCCAGCGTTTGTAAGCAAATTCCAGCGTTTTCTGGCGTACTGCAGTTATTCTATCGTTTTATACCATATTCTATCGTTTTCTAGCATATTCCATCGGTTTCTCGCATAATTCAGTGTTTCTAGCATATTTCAGCGTTTTCTACCATATTCCAGCGTTTTCCGGCGTATTGCAGTGATTCTATGGTTTTATTCCATATTCTATCGTTGTTAAGCATATTCCAGCGTTTTCTTGCGTATTGCAGCTATTCTATCGTTTTATACCATATTCTATCGTTTTCTAGCATATTTCAGCGTTTTCTGTCATATTAAACCGTTTTCTCGCATATTTTAGTGTTTCCATCATATTCCAGCGTTTGTAAGCAAATTACAGCGTTTTCTGTCATATTATAGCGTTTTCTGTCATATTCTATCGCTTTCTCGCATATTTTAGTGTTTCAAGCATATTACATCGGTTTCTTGCATATTCCAGCGTTTTCTACCATATTCCAGCGTTTTCTGGCATATTTCAGTGTTTCTAGCATATTCTACCGTTTTCAGACATATTCCTGTTATTCTATCGTTTTCAAGCATATTCCAGCGTTTTCTGTCATATTAAAGCGTTTTCTGGCATATTGCAGTGATTCTATGGTTTTATACCGTATTCTATCGTTGTTAAGCATATTCCAGCGTTTTCTTGCGTATTGCAGTTATTCTATCGTTTTATACCATATTCTATCGTTTTCTAGCATATTCCATCGGTTTCTCGCATAATTCAGTGTTTCTAGCATATTTCAGCGTTTTCTACCATATTCCAGCGTTTTCCGGCGTATTGCAGTGATTCTATGGTTTTATTCCATATTCTATCGTTGTTAAGCATATTCCAGCGTTTTCTTGCGTATTGCAGTTATTCTATCGTTTTATACCATATTCTATCGTTTTCTAGCATATTTCATCGTTTTCTGTCATATTACACCGTTTTCTCGCATATTCTATCGTTTTCTAGCATATTCCATCGGTTTCTCGCATAATTCAGTGTTTCTAGCATATTTCAGCGTTTTCTACCATATTCCAGCGTTTTTCGGCGTATTGCAGTGATTCTATGGTTTTATTCCATATTCTATCGTTGTTAAGCATATTCCAGCGTTTTCTTGCGTATTGCAGCTATTCTATCGTTTTATACCATATTCTATCGTTTTCTAGCATATTTCAGCGTTTTCTGTCATATTACACCGTTTTCTCGCATATTCTATCGTTTTCTCGCATAATTCATTGTTTCTAGCATATTTCAGCGTTTTCTACCATATTCCAGCATTTTCCGGCGTATTGCAGTGATTCTATGGTTTTATACCATATTCTATCGTTGTTAAGCAAATTCCAGCGTTTTCTGGCGTATTGCAGTTATTCTATCGTTTTATACGATATTCTATCGTTTTCTATCATATTTCAGCGTTTTCTGTCATATTAAACCGTTTTCTCGCATATTCTATCGTTTTCTCGCATATTTTAGTGTTTCCATCATATTCCAGCGTTTGTAAGCAAATTACAGCGTTTTCTGTCATATTAAAGAGTTTTCTGTCATATTCTATCGCTTTCTCGCATATTTTAGTGCTTCTAGCATATTACATCGGTTTCTTGCATATTCCAGCGTTTTCTACCATATTCCAACGTTTTCTGGCATATTTCAGTGTTTCTAGCATATTCTACCGTTTCCAGACATATTCCTGTTATTCTATCGTTATCAAGCATATTCCAGCGTTTTCTGTCATATTAAAGCGTTTTCTGGCATATTGCAGTGATTCTATGGTTTTATACCATATTCTATCGTTGTTAAGCAAATTCCAGCGTTTTCTGGCGTATTGCAGTTATTCTATCGTTTTATACCATATTCTATCGTTTTCTCGCATAATTCAGTGTTTCTAGCATATTTCAGCGTTTTCTACCATACTCCAGCGTTTTCTGGCATATTGCAGTTATTCTATGGTTTTATTCCATATTCTATCGTTGTTAAGCATATTCCAGCGTTTTCTTGCGTATTGCAGTTATTCTATTGTTTTATACGATATTCTATCGTTTTCTACCATATTCCAGCGTTTTCTGGCATATTTCAGTGTTTCTAGCATATTCTACCGTTTTCAGACATATTCCTGTTATTCTATCGTTATCAAGCATATTCCAGCGTTTTCTGTCATATTAAAGCGTTTTCTGGCATATTGCAGTGATTCTATGGTTTTATACCGTATTCTATCGTTTTCTAGCATATTCCATCGGTTTCTCGCATAATTCATTGTTTCTAGCATATTTCAGCGTTTTCTACCATATTCCAGCATTTTCCGGCGTATTGCAGTGATTCTATGGTTTTATACCATATTCTATCGTTGTTAAGCAAATTCCAGCGTTTTCTGGCGTATTGCAGTTATTCTATCGTTTTATACCATATTCTATCGTTTTCTATCATATTTCAGCGTTTTCTGTCATATTAAACCGTTTTCTCGCATATTCTATCGTTTTCTCGCATATTTTAGTGTTTCCATCATATTCCAGCGTTTGTAAGCAAATTACAGCGTTTTCTGTCATATTAAAGAGTTTTCTGTCATATTCTATCGCTTTCTCGCATATTTTAGTGCTTCTAGCATATTACATCGGTTTCTTGCATATTCCAGCGTTTTCTACCATATTCCAACGTTTTCTGGCATATTTCAGTGTTTCTAGCATATTCTACCGTTTCCAGACATATTCCTGTTATTCTATCGTTATCAAGCATATTCCAGCGTTTTCTGTCATATTAAAGCGTTTTCTGGCATATTGCAGTGATTCTATGGTTTTATACCATATTCTATCGTTGTTAAGCAAATTCCAGCGTTTTCTGGCGTATTGCAGTTATTCTATCGTTTTATACCATATTCTATCGTTTTCTCGCATAATTCAGTGTTTCTAGCATATTTCAGCGTTTTCTACCATACTCCAGCGTTTTCTGGCATATTGCAGTTATTCTATGGTTTTATTCCATATTCTATCGTTGTTAAGCATATTCCAGCGTTTTCTTGCGTATTGCAGTTATTCTATCGTTTTATACGATATTCTATCGTTTTCTACCATATTCCAGCGTTTTCTGGCATATTTCAGTGTTTCTAGCATATTCTACCGTTTTCAGACATATTCCTGTTATTCTATCGTTTTCAAGCATATTCCAGCGTTTTCTGTCATATTAAAGCGTTTTCTGGCATATTGCAGTGATTCTATGGTTTTATACCGTATTCTATCGTTTTCTAGCATATTCCATCGGTTTCTCGCATAATTCAGTGTTTCTAGCATATTTCAGCGTTTTCTACCATATTCCAGCGTTTTCCGGCGTATTGCAGTGATTCTATGGTTTTATTCCATATTCTATCGTTGTTAAGCATATTCCAGCGTTTTCTTGCGTATTGCAGCTATTCTATCGTTTTATACCATATTCTATCGTTTTCTAGCATATTTCAGCGTTTTCTGTCATATTAAACCGTTTTCTCGCATATTCTATCGTTTTCTCGCATATTTTAGTGTTTCCATCATATTCCAGCGTTTGTAAGCAAATTCCAGCGTTTTCTGGCGTACTGCAGTTATTCTATCGTTTTATACCATATTCTATCGTTTTCTAGCATATTCCATCGGTTTCTCGCATAATTCAGTGTTTCTAGCATATTCCAGCGTTTTCTACCATATTCCAGCGTTTTCCGGCATATTGCAGTGATTCTATGGTTTTATTCCATATTCTATCGTTTTCTAGCATATTTCAGCGTTTTCTGTCATATTAAACCGTTTTCTCGCATATTCTATCGTTTTCTCGCATATTTTAGTGTTTCCATCATATTCCAGCGTTTGTAAGCAAATTCCAGCGTTTTCTGGCGTATTGCAGTTATTCTATCGTTTTATACCATATTCTATCGTTTTCTCGCATAATTCAGTGTTTCTAGCATATTTCAGCGTTTTCTACCATACTCCAGCGTTTTCTGGCATATTGCAGTTATTCTATGGTTTTATTCCATATTCTATCGTTGTTAAGCATATTCCAGCGTTTTCTTGCGTATTGCAGTTATTCTATCGTTTTATACGATATTCTATCGTTTTCTACCATATTCCAGCGTTTTCTGGCATATTTCAGTGTTTCTAGCATATTCTACCGTTTTCAGACATATTCCTGTTATTCTATCGTTATCAAGCATATTCCAGCGTTTTCTGTCATATTAAAGCGTTTTCTGGCATATTGCAGTGATTCTATGGTTTTATACCGTATTCTATCGTTGTTAAGCATATTCTGTTACGTCCCGCGAGCTTGTCCGCGTAAAAATATATATTTTCCCGGAACTGTCGCGGCGATAGACGATATTTCAATTATTTGCAACTTTCGGCTCACGCGACGCGTACGTTCGTCGTATAACCGGGCTCGCGATGTAGCATGCAGGCGACTAACAATTAGCACTCACCAGTCGTAGAACAACGCTAATTAACGCTACGCTTGGGCGTCTCGATTGTGGAGAGTCGATGCTCGTTGACGGCTCGATACAGCTCTCGGCGGGGATCGGACGCTGGAATTCGCTCGACGTCGTGGAAGACAGGTTCGAGCGTGATCTGCTTCGGCGCTGACCAGGATGAGCGGGGAGCGGCGGCTGGATACTGGGCCGGCGCGTTCACTGGACCGCTGGACGCTGACTGGATCAGGCGGATCTCGATGTCGTCGATGATTCGCGATTCGCGAATCTCAGGCAATGCGCGAACACCGAGATATGGATTATATGCCGCGTGAATTGAAGCGTATTCGCGAGCAAGCTTTCTCAATTGATAGCGTCGTCCGGCGCGTTTAGGCATCTAACGCTTCAATGAATTACGTTAGAGGAAATGGAATAATATTCGTTGCGATTTCTTTGCGTGCCGAGCATACACTGAGAGCTCCTGATACACGGGCAGAAATGCGTTGATTAATAATATAAGAACTGGATATAATGATATACGTAGAAGCGTTAGATTGTATGAGAATTGAAGGAATAATTGTAGAATTGATTAACTGGTAAAAATATAATATATTCAAAGAACTGGTAAGATACAATAAGATACAGTGGAACTAGTCTAGGTTTAAATACGTCGTACTAACTAAGATATAAGAACTAAGAATTAGAAATGGAATTGGAAATAGAATAATCGTTTGAATTAGAATGAGTCCAGCAGAGCGGATCTAACTGGAACTCGAGAATCGACCGAAGTCGGAGAGGAGTTGACTTGACCGAAGTCGGACTGAGAGTGTTGCTACGACCGTAGTCGGACTAAGAGTGAGCTCTCTGGACGCTGCACGGACCTCGTTCGCTCGGCCAGTGGTGGGGCGTCCAGTGGAGTGGGGCGGCGCTGGAGTGGGGGTACCGCGTTAAGCGGGGCTCGCTTAACGGCGATGACGTACTAGAGCGCGCTTTGGTACGCTTGGCGCGCGGAATACGGTACTTTAACATTTCATGATTTCTATAGGTATCGGTAACGCAGATTTACAATGGTAAGTATAAGGTAAGTATAAAATGTAGTATAGGATGTAGTATAGAATGCAGTGTAGAATGTAGTATAGAAGAGGTAAGTATGAATATAGTATGGAATAAGATATAATCGGATTAACGCTAAGTAAGGATTAGTATAAGCGGCTTAAAGGTAAGTACAATTATCTTATAACTACGCAATACGTCCGAGGGACGTAACACCTCCCCCCCTGGGACGAAAAATAATTCTGCAGGAATTATTTTTCCTCCTCGTTGTCAGGGAAAAGTTGCTTTCTGATTCGCTGGTAATTTATAATTTTCGCATGGTGGTCAATGTTCAATCTCGCGGGTTCGCTCGCTTCGGAAATATTGTCTGTGGAAACGCATTCCGCGGGTGAGATTTTGGGGACCACTTCACTATTGTTAATGTCACTGTCTTTGTCTTTTAGATATAAGCAAAAATGAGTTAACGCACTCCAAGTCGCAGCGAGGAGTTGAATGCCACAGCCGTAGGCTGCGTGTAACGCGATGCCGTTTAGCACAGTGTTAATGCACAATTTCACTAAACGAAGCACCATGTAGAGTCCGATGAATCCTGCGGTGATTGATCCAAACTGCATGAAACCATTCCATAGGCGTTTCCCGGTGCTCTCTGCGATGCTCTCCAGGGTGGCCTCGTCCATCAGTCCCAGCAGATTGGCGGAATTAGTGGCGAATGTTCGCCCGGAAGCACCTTGTGCTAAGGTGTTAATGACCGCGATCTTTTCGATCGGAAACATGATATGGTCATTTAATTTTTTAATGTCCTCTTGCGAATAGATGCCACCATTCGCAAGGTTGGCTGGATTGGTGTACTTCCATGATGATTTGGTGAGCGGCTGTAATGGCGTTGGCGGCACTGTTTCCACAGGGCGTGGCGTCAATTTATACCATGTCCCGTGAATGCGGAATGTTGGCGCGATCAGCTCGTTGCATTCTCGTCTCGTGCCGATGGAAGATAGAATTCTCGTGCGTGGAGTGAGAAAATAGGACGAGTTTCGACACGTCACTGGTAACTCGTCGAAACAGTCTGTCGTTTTTCGTAAAGTGCACTGGATTGGGATACACTTGACGACGTGGATTGCTTCGCCTGACTGGATCGCCATGTATCCAGGTTCCTTCGTCAACGTCGTGGCTACCTCTGCTGGTGCGACGTTGATTAGAGCTATGGCATTTTTAAGAACTTGTCGCTCGATTTTGCACTTTTGTTTCACCATGTCTTTGTACAAATTAGTGATTTGAGCGCGGATATGCTTTTCAATGTATACGAATTTTGCGTTGACGTAAGTGAATATGTCTAAGTTATTCACTTGAGTTCGCCTAGTGAATTTGAATTTGCCCTCGGCGTCTGTCTCTAGAATTAGCAATTTTGGATGTTCGGTTTTAGTAAGAACGTAGCCGCAAGCAGATGTACGGCCGGTGCTGGTAAGTGCGAACGCTGTGTCGCCGGAGGTAACGGTGTACGTGGTAAGTGAATTTCCGTTTCTTGATTTACTTTTGGCGGCCTTCCCTTCGAAGAGGACTTCGTATTCGCCGAAGCGGCATTGGTCGACAGGGATGCTGTGCCAGAAGGAATAGCCGTCTTCGTTGTCCATGCATTGTTCCTTTCCCAAGGAACAGTGTTGACCGGAAGGTAGGAGGATTTCGTTTGTAGACAATTTGACTGGAGCTTGGAAATTTTTAAGTGTGACCTTGATTACAGCTTGGACTACCACGTTGTCCCATGTGCCGTAAGGATCACTGTAGGTCGTCCCTCTGCAGGATCCGTCCTGTAGAATTGTGCCAGCGAGGGTTGCGCTGCGAGTGGTCGAAGAATTGCCAATTAGACCAGAGATTTGGACTGAAGGAGGTAGAAATAGCATGCCAGAATTTTGCATAATTCTGCAAGTGTCCAGTGGTGTTGCCAGGATGTACTGTTGTCGTCCATTGTTAACGACGGATGTATGGGAGTGCATCCCGCAGTAGAATATTGTGCGGTCAATCTCGACCTTGCATTGAATTGTAGGCGCTTCCTCAAAGTCAATTATCTGTAGTAATTGAACGTTGGTGTCCTGCGATACCGGCTGGTCATCGGTAAAGTCGCAGGCTGGTTTATCGACGGTGGAGAAAGTAGTAGTATTTAGAGTTGAACCGCCGCAATCGTAGCCGATAAGGGCGGACGCTGATTGAGCGATGGAGAGCACCAGGAGAGCCGATGTGATACCCATGGTGTCGTGTTGAGAAGTGGCGTGTGCAGCTTGGAGAACGCGTACGGACTGGTAGCGTTCGGTAGTGACGTGGCGCGAAGGAGTGGGGGAATGCGTCACGCTCGAGATAACGCTCGCTCGCTGGGGCGCTCGCTTTAACTTATCCGCGTGTACGATGCGGGAACCGTTTTTGAAATTGATCCGGACGTTCTTGTCGCCCAGGATTTCCAGCACTCTGAAAGGACCCAGATACTCGTCGTCGAACTTCCCTTTTCGAGGTTCTTTGACTAAGTATACAGCGTCTCCGACGGAAAAATTTTGAACGTTGACCCTTCGGTCGTAGTAGGCTTTAGAACGATTTTTAGCCGCGTTGAGATTATCTCGGGCTCGGTTGACGGTATCTCGGATTTTCGTTTGCAAGTTTTCGAGGTAATTAAAATATGATTCGTCTGACGCGTCATGGGTCTGCGCGCTAGCCGACGGGGTTCTTGCGATTGTGCCGAATATGAGTTCATGAGGCGTGAATAGAGTACCTTCATGAACGCTCGTGTTATATGAAAACATGGCGAGTGGAGTCCACTCGTCCCAATTACCTCGGTTAATGTACTGTTTTAAGTATTCCGTCAGTACGTGATGAGACCGTTCGATAGAGCCGTTACTTTGAGGTCGGAAAGCTGTGGTTTTAAACTGAGTGATTTTGAATTTCTTTGCGACGTTACGCATTAAAGAACTGAGGAAATTAGAACCTTGATCGGTTAGAATGGCTTTAGGGGCGCCGAATTTGCAAATTACTTCGTTGATGAAGGCGTCGGCTATTTCGATGGCGCCTGCGGTTTTCAACGGAATGGCTAAGGAATATTTGGTGAGGAGATCTTGCACGGTAAGGATGTAGGAATTGCCGCGGACAGTGGTGGGGAGAGGACCTACGATGTCCATCGAAAGTTTGTCAAAAGCCTGTCCTGGCGTGTCTGTAATAGTCATGGGCTGTCGTGTCTTGACTCGAACTAATTTCTTTTTCTGGCAAGATTGGCAATTGTTTACAAATTCTTGTGTTTCGCGCTTGAGTGTAGGCCAGTAATATTTTTCGCGTACTCGACGATAAGTTTTCGTAATGCCTTTATGACCGGCGAAGGCAGAGTTGTGATTCTCGGTTAAGATGTCGAGACGTTCGCTAACGGGAGGAATTATTACTTCGTTAGCACAGGCAAAGATTTTAGTAGAGCTCGTTGAAAATAGATCGATTAAAAGTTTTTGAATGTTAGGCCACGTAATATTATCTAAATTTGATTTTGAGATACTGAAAGAGTCTAGTTGTAGTTCAGTGGCGACGTCGAGTAAAGATCTAAGGCATTCTGTGAGATCTTCGAAAGAGATTGAATTTAGAATAGTAGATTTTATCGGTAGAATAATTAACTTCTTGTTAGTTAAATTAAGAACTTTAGCTCTGCACATTGTGAAATCTTGGATTTTTGGAATTTTTCTCGCGAGTGTTAAATCGATCGCTCCGGGATCGCATGGTTGTCCGTCCATGGCAAGGAATACGACGAGATTATCATTTCTCATAATTAATCTGTCTCTTGTATGTATGATTGTGCGCTTAGTACGTGACGTAGAAGTATTGTTTGAATTGAATATTTGTTCGTCTTCGTCGTCTGAGTTAGTCGGGGTACCAGAAGTAGAAGTAGGTAACCTTTCGATGGGTGGGGAGATAGGAGACGACTGAGGAACGCGCGTGGTGGGAGGAGAGACGGAGCGAGAGTGGGAGCGAGACGTAGAAGGTATAGGAGAGGGAGATCGCGATGGCGGACGAGGAGTTGGAGCGCGCTGCAATGGCGGCTGCTCGTCGTTGATTGGAATGGGCGTTGCTAATGGTGGTGGCGAAATGGCGTCGAAAATATCAGGAGAACTAGAATCGGAAATGATAGGAAGTGCGGAGATAGGATTTCGAGATAACGCGTCCGCGTTGAGATTTGTTTTGCCGGTCTTATAAGAGATTCGATAATCGAATTCTGCCAGCTTGAGGCGCCAACGAAGGAGCCGAGATGTGGGATCTTTTACGGAATTCATCCAGACCAACGGTTGATGATCCGTTATCAAATTGAATTTGTGACCGTATATGTAAGGTCGGAAATGCTGGACTGCGTAAATGATTGCAAGGCACTCTTTCTCTATGGTCGAGTAATTTAATTCAGCGCCATGCAATAGTCGCGAAGCGTAGGCTATCGGACGATCTTTTCCCGGTTCATCCTGACTTAGAATACCACCAATAGCATAACCGGAAGCGTCGGTGGTTATATTGAATTCTTTTTCGAAATTCGGATATTGTAAGACCGGTTCTGTGGTTAGAATGTCGCGAAGAGCGCAGAAGGCGTCTTCTTGGGATTGTGTCCACTCGAATTTTTGATCCTTCTTTAATAAGATCGTTAGAGGTTTAGAAATGTGTGAAAATTTTGAGATAAAGCGACGGTAATAGCCCGCGAGACCCAGGAATTCGCGTAGACTTTTGAGATTTGTAGGTCGCGGAAAATTTTTTACAGCCGAAATCTTTTTCGGACATGGCTTTACGCCATCTTCGCCAATTACGTGACCGAGATAAGCCACTTCGCGGCGGAGAAATTCGCATTTCGACGGTTGCAATTTTAGATTCGCTTCTCGTAAGCGTCTGGCTAATTTATCGAATTTTGATTGGTGCTCTGCAAGGCTACGCGCGTAAATGACAATGTCGTCTAAGTAGACGAATAGTTCTGTGCCTTGCAGGCCTGTTAGAATGCTATCCATTAAGCGTTGAAAAGTGGCTGGGGCGTTTCTAAGACCGAAGGGCATGCGTTTAAATTCATAGTGGCCATACGGTGTAGAGAACGCTGTTTTCGCTGCATCGCTCGGATGCATACCGATTTGGTGAAAACCGTTGGCCAAGTCGAAGACGCTGAAATACTTCGCGCTGCCCAATTGATCTAAGATTTCCAGAATGCTGGGAAGCGGGTACGCGTCAGGAATCGACTTGTCGTTCAACGCTCGGAAATCGATAACCATACGCCATCGTTTGTTACCTTGCGCGTCGGCTTTTTTCGGGACTATCCACAGGGGACTGTTATATGGCGATTTGGAAGGAGCAACAATATCTTGCTCGAGCAGATCTTTCATCTGCGTATTAATTTCTTCCCTGTGGATAGGTGGATAGCGATATTGTTTGACGTGCACAGGAATTTCGTCGGTCGTGATAATACGATGTTCGACCGCGTTGGTTTTCCCTAAGAAATCGCCGGGGAGATGGAAGAGGTCATGATGCTCTTCGAGTAGATTTTGAACGTGCTTTCTCTCTTCTTCGCACAAATGCTCTGAACTAATTATGTCCATTAAGTCATTGCAGCGTGAAGCAGAGAGTTGCGAATTTGAATTAAGAATAAGGCAGCTCTGTGCCTCGAGATTGGAATTAGAAATTGAATGTGGGTCGTTGCCCGATTTAGTAGATTTGGAAATAGAATTTGGATTTGGGGCTTTACCCGAGTTGGAAGATTTTGAATTTGGGTCGTTGCCCGATTTGGAAGATTTAGAATTTGAATTTGGGTCTTGGCCCGATTTAGTAGATTTAGAATTTGAAAAATTGAAATTGTATTTTGCATCGTTCATTTCGGCAGTTGGAACAATTTCATCGACCTCCTCCAGCTCCATGTGCGGCGTGGGCAAGTCGATTCTTTCGTCCGTCGTGTTAATGCATTGGACGACGGTTCTGCCGTTAACGATGCGCGCGAGGCAGTGGGGTACAAGAACGCCCGGTGCTATTTCTCGCTTGGAAATGTAACCGATTTCGGGACCGGTGGCGCTTACCGCAATGTACGCTGACATACGAGGGGCTATACGACAACGGTCTTGATTTTCGAATGGGAACTCGTTCCCTCGCCATAATAATTCTTGGCGATTGTATGAAATTTCGGCGCCTTGAGATAAGAATTCCGACCCAAGAATTCCGTCGGCGGGAATCGGAAAGGCGTCCGAAACGATATGAAAATCTATCGCAGTATCGGCGATAGTAATGCGCGTTGAGCCTATAGTTGCTACGCTTCCGTCCGTAATTCCGGCGATATTAATCGAATCGTGCGTATCGATGATCACGTCCGGTTTTAAAGCGGTGACTTTAACAATATTCGGTTCCGCTCCGGTGTCTATCATGAAACGTTTTTGTTCGACAAGCTCGGGAGAAGTCACGGTTACGTGTGGCACGGCAGTGTTCGGCTTCAACGAGACGCGAGAAATTATTATTGATTCTCGCTTTCCGGTTGACTCGCGATTGCGCGAATCGGTTGCTGGCTCCTCGGATCGTTTGCCTCCCGTCGGTGAGACGCGGCGGACGGGAGGGTTTGCCCGTTTCCCGAAGTTTGCTGTTCGCGGATTTTATTGTTATATTCCCTCTTTCTGCACTCGTGAATATCGTGCCCGGGAGTTTTACAATAATTGCAGAATTTAGATCTGCTAGAATTTACGCGGAACGAGTCATCGCGTCTTTGTGGCGGCTGGTAAACAGCACGGTATTGTTTGTCGGCCGGGTGACTCGGCGGTGAGTCACGGTACGGTGCACGTGCACGGTCGTCGAGCGGCTGACGGTACGCCTGAGGGCGATCGGATGACGCAGCGTAGCGTCGATGATCCGTTTGTTTAGGTGACGCATCCGCGTACCTCTCGGAAGAATAGGGTGACGGAGATCGGAATCGCGGGTTATCGTTGCGGATGTTTACGCGTGACTCTGTTTGTCGCTCACGCGGTGATTCAGAGAATCGAACTTCTCGGTTATTTCTTCCGTAACGCGTTTTATCAAGCTCTAATTCTTTTGAACATTCGATTGCCGTATCGAATATTCGATTTAGCGATTTTTCCTTTACAGGGCGAACTTCTGCGCGAAGCTCGGGAGTTAGACCGCTAATGAAACTGGTTTTTACCAATTTTTCGACATCGCGTTCGTTGAATGACTCGCGATCGCATTCTAATATCGCGGATTTCAAATCTTTTACGCGGCTTATGTAATCGAGAATATGCTCGTTTGCGCGCATGAATATATTAGCTAATTCGCCGCGGTAATGGTCGACTGTATGGTGAGATCCGAATACATCTCTTAATCGATTGCAAATACTGGCTACGTCGTTTAACGATTCGTCTTCTACAGCGATATAGGCACGACCACGTAATTTATTAATGATTAATTTTGCCAAAGTGGCTTCCGCGTGTGGAGGAATTAATTCGTTAGCGCGGCGACACGCGCGTGTAAAATTTAAAACGGAAATATTTGTTCCGTCGTACGAGGGAATTGAATCTATTGCCGCGCGTATAGTCATACCGGTATTTTCGGAATCGTCGGAAATTACGGTATTGTTACTGCGACGATGTATCGCGCCGGTGCTTTCGTTTTCGTTCGGACGACGTGTCTTTAACCTTTGAACGCGGTCAAGGAGAGCTGAGAGTTGATTTTTCAGGTGATCGTTTTCTTGCGATAGATTTTTATTGCCGAACGATAATTGACCAAGCTGCGACTCGAAATCTAAACGGTCTTGTTCGAGGCGCTTCGCCTCTTCGCGGAGACGAGCCTCTTTTTGATGCGCGCGGTCTTGCATGATAATTAATTCGTCCGCGCTTGGGATTGGAAATTGGGCGCTAGCGTTATCGGTAGTATTCTTCGATCTGGTACTTCCTGCAGGCATTTTGTCACGAGGTTGCTTACAATCCCACCGCTGCCACCAGAAATGTTACGTCCCGCGAGCTTGTCCGCGTAAAAATATATATTTTCCCGGAACTGTCGCGGCGATAGACGATATTTCAATTATTTGCAACTTTCGGCTCACGCGACGCGTACGTTCGTCGTATAACCGGGCTCGCGATGTAGCATGCAGGCGACTAACAATTAGCACTCACCAGTCGTAGAACAACGCTAATTAACGCTACGCTTGGGCGTCTCGATTGTGGAGAGTCGATGCTCGTTGACGGCTCGATACAGCTCTCGGCGGGGATCGGACGCTGGAATTCGCTCGACGTCGTGGAAGACAGGTTCGAGCGTGATCTGCTTCGGCGCTGACCAGGATGAGCGGGGAGCGGCGGCTGGATACTGGGCCGGCGCGTTCACTGGACCGCTGGACGCTGACTGGATCAGGCGGATCTCGATGTCGTCGATGATTCGCGATTCGCGAATCTCAGGCAATGCGCGAACACCGAGATATGGATTATATGCCGCGTGAATTGAAGCGTATTCGCGAGCAAGCTTTCTCAATTGATAGCGTCGTCCGGCGCGTTTAGGCATCTAACGCTTCAATGAATTACGTTAGAGGAAATGGAATAATATTCGTTGCGATTTCTTTGCGTGCCGAGCATACACTGAGAGCTCCTGATACACGGGCAGAAATGCGTTGATTAATAATATAAGAACTGGATATAATGATATACGTAGAAGCGTTAGATTGTATGAGAATTGAAGGAATAATTGTAGAATTGATTAACTGGTAAAAATATAATATATTCAAAGAACTGGTAAGATACAATAAGATACAGTGGAACTAGTCTAGGTTTAAATACGTCGTACTAACTAAGATATAAGAACTAAGAATTAGAAATGGAATTGGAAATGGAATAATCGTTTGAATTAGAATGAGTCCAGCAGAGCGGATCTAACTGGAACTCGAGAATCGACCGAAGTCGGAGAGGAGTTGACTTGACCGAAGTCGGACTGAGAGTGTTGCTACGACCGTAGTCGGACTAAGAGTGAGCTCTCTGGACGCTGCACGGACCTCGTTCGCTCGGCCAGTGGTGGGGCGTCCAGTGGAGTGGGGCGGCGCTGGAGTGGGGGTACCGCGTTAAGCGGGGCTCGCTTAACGGCGATGACGTACTAGAGCGCGCTTTGCTACGCTTGGCGCGCGGAATACGGTACTTTAACATTTCATGATTTCTATAGGTATCGGTAACGCAGATTTACAATGGTAAGTATAAGGTAAGTATAAAATGTAGTATAGGATGTAGTATAGAATGCAGTGTAGAATGTAGTATAGAAGAGGTAAGTATGAATATAGTATGGAATAAGATATAATCGGATTAACGCTAAGTAAGGATTAGTATAAGCGGCTTAAAGGTAAGTACAATTATCTTATAACTACGCAATACGTCCGAGGGACGTAACAATTCCAGCGTTTTCTTGCGTATTGCAGTTATTCTATCGTTTTATACCATATTCTATCGTTTTTTAGCATATTTCAGCGTTTTCTGTCATATTAAACCGTTTACTCGCATATTTTAGTGTTTCCATCATATTCCAGCGTTTGTAAGCAAATTCCAGCGTTTTCTGGCGTACTGCAGTTATTCTATCGTTTTATACCATATTCTATCGTTTTCTAGCATATTCCATCGGTTTCTCGCATAATTCAGTGTTTCTAGCATATTTCAGCGTTTTCTACCATATTCCAGCGTTTTCCGGCGTATTGCAGTGATTCTATGGTTTTATTCCATATTCTATCGTTGTTAAGCATATTCCAGCGTTTTCTTGCGTATTGCAGTTATTCTATCGTTTTATACCATATTCTATCGTTTTCTAGCATATTTCAGCGTTTTCTGTCATATTAAACCGTTTTCTCGCATATTCTATCGTTTTCTCGCATATTTTAGTGTTTCCATCATATTCCAGCGTTTGTAAGCAAATTACAGCGTTTTCTGTCATATTATAGCGTTTTCTGTCATATTCTATCGCTTTCTCGCATATTGTAGTGTTTCAAGCATATTACATCGGTTTCTTGCATATTCCAGCGTTTTCTGGCATATTTCAGTGTTTCTAGCATATTCTACCGTTTTCAGACATATTCCTGTTATTCTATCGTTTTCAAGCATATTCCAGCGTTTTCTGTCATATTAAAGCGTTTTCTGGCATATTGCAGTGATTCTATGGTTTTATACCGTATTCTATCGTTGTTAAGCATATTCCAGCGTTTTCTTGCGTATTGCAGTTATTCTATCGTTTTATACCATATTCTATCGTTTTTTTAGCATATTTCAGCGTTTTCTGTCATATTAAACCGTTTACTCGCATATTTTAGTGTTTCCATCATATTCCAGCGTTTGTAAGCAAATTCCAGCGTTTTCTGGCGTACTGCAGTTATTCTATCGTTTTATACCATATTCTATCGTGTTTCTAGCATATTCCATCGGTTTCTCGCATAATTCAGTGTTTCTAGCATATTTCAGCGTTTTCTACCATATTCCAGCGTTTTCCGGCGTATTGCAGTGATTCTATGGTTTTATTCCATATTCTATCGTTGTTAAGCATATTCCAGCGTTTTCTTGCGTATTGCAGTTATTCTATCGTTTTATACCATATTCTATCGTTTTCTAGCATATTTCAGCGTTTTCTGTCATATTAAACCGTTTTCTCGCATATTCTATCGTTTTCTCGCATATTTTAGTGTTTCCATCATATTCCAGCGTTTGTAAGCAAATTACAGCGTTTTCTGTCATATTATAGCGTTTTCTGTCATATTCTATCGCTTTCTCGCATATTTTAGTGTTTCTAGCATATTACATCGGTTTCTTGCATATTCCAGCGTTTTCTACCATATTCCAGCGTTTTCTGGCATATTTCAGTGTTTCTAGCATATTCTACCGTTTTCAGACATATTCCTGTTATTCTATCGTTTTCAAGCATATTCCAGCGTTTTCTGTCATATTAAAGCGTTTTCTGGCATATTGCAGTGATTCTATGGTTTTATACCGTATTCTATCGTTGTTAAGCATATTCCAGCGTTTTCTTGCGTATTGCAGTTATTCTATCGTTTTATACCATATTCTATCGTTTTCTAGCATATTTCATCGTTTTCTG